>MINK01187772.1:829-26286 GCA_001735545.1 Phormia regina
TACATACTATGATTCAGTGAACCATATTAAAATTTTGATTGTAGGTAATCATTAAATGATTGAACAGAACCATAAACATTACTACCATGAACACGGTATTATTGAAATCAACAAAAAACTAAATAAATAAATATAAATAAATAAATAAAAAATGAAAAAATAAATAAATAAATAAATTTTTTATTGTATTATTGATTCAAAGAACTAAATACTTTTTTTATATTTAGTTATAATTAATTTAAATTCCATGTAATAATTTGAAATTTTTTCAAAATAACTCTATGTAAATAATTTTGTAATCAAATGACAAAACACTTTCAGTTTGAGATCTTTTCTGGTCTAAAAAATGTTATGTTTTAAAATTTCAAAAACTACAAATTTTTTTCCCTAAAATTTTAAACAACGTCACATTTTTAGTGCTCACGGTAAACTTCTAAACTAATGTTAATTTAAATTGGAAAAGATATTGACTTTAAATTGAGGCGGTGTAATAAACTTTGAAAGTTCGAAGGTGGATATAGTAAGCACTTTTAAAATCTTAAAGTAAGAACAGTTTTGTGACTTCAATATTGGTGAATTTTTTTGAATTTTAGGAAGATATGAAGCTAAAGTGGTTTTTTGTATGTAAATTTTTTTCCAAAAAAATAATTTTGGTAGTACTGTGGGTTAGGGTCAATATGATAATTTTAAATAATATTATAATTATAAAAAAAAATGAAATCAGTTGTTGATATAAGAATTTAAGGATTTTCATTAAATTTTGTTTTTATTTTAAATTAAAAGAAGCTAATTGGTATTGAAATTATGTACAAAAAAACTCCCCAAATTTCATTTTATCCTTAAAAATGCATGTTTTTTAGTATAATAAACGATTTTATCTCTTAAATATTAAATAAAATTTATTCATTACAACTTTAATACTCNAAGTAAAAATTAAAAATTTTCCAAATTTTTTAATCGTTTATATAAACAAAATAATAATAATAAGCTCGTTAACTTACAGTATACTGCATAATGTAGCATAATCTCTAATTCTCTTGATAATACTGCTAAACACATAATTTATTTTAATTTACAATCTTAGATAAACATTCACACAGTTAATTATTTTAATATTTAATATTTATACACTTTAAATAGAATTATTAAATACTTTTATTTATTTATTTTTTTAATTTTAATTAAAAAATTACTATTTACAAGATTTAATAAAATTGTTATACCTTCGACTAGTCATCCTCGAGGGATGCTGATTGATTAACGAGAAAACAAAAAGAGTATAAATGTTTTAAAATAAATTTGATAATTAATAAAATTAATAAAAAATAAAATATATTATTTTTTATAATCATAATTTAAAATCTGTTCTTGAACTTTCTATCACGTTCAATTGCTTTGTTTTGATGATTTTTTTTATTTTACTTATTGTTTTCGATATAAGTATTAGAGCTCAGCCCCTTTCTTTTCTATTGTAAATGATTTTTCTAATGTGAACCTACTAAACATGTCAGCCTTTCGACAAATGTGATCCTATCTGAAACTTTTTGTTGTTCTTTTCAATAGATCAGTTTAATTTTCCACAACAATTTTCCACAAAATTCTCACAAAAGCAGTATGACCAACTCTGGTGAAACTTTCCGAAGACCATATTTATGTGCATAGTGTTATGATTCCCTATGGAGTATTGTTAGCCGCAAAGAAAGCAGTTTTAAAATGCCAGATTAAACATTTTTCGGTTAGGAGAATTGATTTTTGTTATGACAACCGACATTTCTTTAAAAAATTGTATCTGTAACGTATATTTCTGTCAGTTTTTATACTCATTTAATTTCGCTTGCATTTGTTAATTGTTTAATTTAAAGAATAACACAAAATTTTTTTGAATGTGCGAATAAATCGATGGCTAGTAAGGACATCTAGTTGCAATAATTCACCAATTTAGTTTAATTCATTATAACTATACTTGTGCTCTTTTTGACACATTTTCTATTCCAAAGTGGAACTAAATACTAAAATTATATTTCAATCACTCGTTATTTAAAAAAGTAAAAAATAAAGTATTTGAATTAAGAACGAATTAAATGACCGCATAAATGATGAGTTAGCAACTTACCAAAATTAATTGAGAATTGTGATACTACAGAAATAAAATATCTCGTAAGGTGGTTGCCCCAACAATATTATTTTCTTCGCTATGTTATATTGTAATCCCAAACATCGTTATTATAATATTTTTATTGTGATTTAACTACTTTATGATGCTACATCTAATCATAATATAATTGACTGACAACCATAATATGACCGCACTCGATTATGATTCCTATTCACCATATTTTTTCATAATAATTTTACTGATTACCAGTTTAAAATTAAATAAAAATTTTATTAATCAATCATTTTTTCGGTGTAAGCCATCGATACGAGCGTTTTTTTTATGAATATAATTCTTTTATTTTTATGAAGATAATTCTAATAATTAAGTGCAATTTTTTAATAGGGATTATATATATGCTTTCGAATTTTATTCATTTTATATTAAAATTATGTATTTTATTTTCTAAAATCGCACAGCTGTCGGCAACTGGAGGACGGGTTTATAAACCTTAATGTATTTTAATTTTTTTTAATGGTTTTTATTAGGTGAATTTCTCATTTTATCAATTTATTTGTATTAACTTTTATTTGAATTATGTGATGAATGTTACGAAAATTTCGTTATAACAAAGATTTTATTACAATACAATTTCTAAATTAGTTTTATATAATTTTTAATGTCTTTTACACAACTAAAATTACGTCATTGAAAAAAGTTAATATGACATTAAAAAACATAGATAGCGGCCTTGAATTCCCAAAATATGGTCGTACGAATTTAATTTTAAATTAAAGATAATTTCGTAGAAATGATTTTCTTTTCATAACATTTCTTTAGTATGTTGAAATATTTTAAATAATTTCATAATTTTATGTTAAGGACTTTAAAACTTAAGTAAAATTTCACGTGCTCTAATCTGTTTTTTTTTCTTTTCTTTTATTTAGATACTTTTCAGATTCTTTTTAACAAAGAAATTTTTATTTAAGTAATAAATTTAAAAATAAATAATTAAGACTTTTTTTAGCTTTTAATGATAGAGATAATAATTTTAAAAGATAAAAGCTTATCTTCTATATTATTTTCATTTATTTTTTCCACTGTATAAAAACATTTTGGGAAAAACGTGTAAATCTTTTTTTTTTTTATTTACTAGACTTCATGGCTGACTTTTAGATTTCAGAATTATCAAATTAACGTGACATTTTTTATACGTGTTTATTTGAAAATAATAATTTTAATTATTTAATTATTGATTAACACTCATCTTACAGATGGCAGGAATATTATAGAATATGGAATATAACAAAAACAAATTATTTAAACTATTATCTTGGAATAAAATATAAAAAAAAAATATTTGTTACTATGCGAAAATTTTAATCGTATAAAATTCTAATTAATTTTAAACAAAATTATTTATAATAAATAATAAAATTTATTTATAATTAAATATCTTGCAAACCAAAGTTCTGCTTTATTATTTTTTTCTTTGAAAATAGATAAATATTTTTCTGATGATCAGAATTAGGGTTAAACTACACATAGATGAGTTAAAAGTATAGATAAGCAGATTTTGAATGGTTTCGAAACGGGTATAAGAAGTTAAAATATGTTTACAGAACATCCTTGTTTTTTTATTACAAGATAGAGAGAGAGAGAGATATTGACCATTTTTTTTGCTGGCAACACTATATATTTATTCAAAAAACTCTTTAATTTGTCTTTAACAATTAATTAAATAATTATCTTTATTAAAAAATTTGTTTATTTTTTTTTATTTCAGTTATACTCAAACGTAGGACACCGGTGTGCCAATTTGCTTCACCATTGGATGTTGATATTCATAGTAATCCTCAAGTAAGTATTTCAATATTTTACTTTCTCTTTCCCTATCTCTGTTTCTCTTAAAGAGTACAATATATGTATCTCGTTTATATATGCTTATTCACTTAGGACTGTTTAGCATAATTAAAAATATATAAATGTAGATTCATAATCATAATCATCTTAATCTCTACTAAATATATAAAAACGTCACAAAACTTTGTCCGTCTTTTGGCCAATAACAACAACTAACTCTTTTTATAATGGACACTCTTTTTATGCGTGATTTGCACGAGTTACTCGTAAGTGTGTTCCCATATTACCATCTCATACACATACATATTTTAATAAACATAAATACAAACATATGTATTAAAGAAAAAAAAAGTAATAATAACAATAATAAAATTTACCTTTAAATTATAGCGAATAGTGTGCAATATATTTTTGTCATGTCTTTCTTTTCTGTTTCTGTTTTTGTTTTTTGTTTATTTTGTTCTTGTTTTGGTTGAGTTTAATGTTTGGCCTACTGATAAGCACAGTTGTCTTAATAATAATTTTACTCTATTCATGTGTTTTTTGTTTTCTATTTTTTTATAAATAATTTTGTTTTTAGCGCACGTGATGTGACAAAGCATTTATTATTAATATTATTATTATTTTTTTTTTTATTCGCGATTTTGGTTTATTTTGCTAAATTTAGGGGCAAATAGAAAAAATAGTAATAATAATGCAGTATTTAGATTATAAATAATTTGTTATGTTTTTGCGGGTATTTTGGAAATTTATTGCTGAAAGTGCTACTGTCAGCAAAATGATTTATTTAATTAGTTTGTTTTGTTTTTTTTTATTTAAATTGGTTGTCAATTGGAAAAAATAGTTTATTTTGTATGAGTGTAACTAACACATCAAAATTGATAAGGTTTTTATTACAAATTTAGGAAATAAGAGAAATAATGTAGTTATTATCCGAACATCTACAAATAAATTGGAAATTAAACTCAATACATTAGAAAGTTTTATATGGAGAGAATTCTTTCATGCCTTTTTTTTAAATTTTCGTTTATATTTTTTTAAGTTTTCTTCCAAAGGAACAATATGAAAATTTGATATTTCAAATGGCCTTTAATAACATAACAAAAATATAAAATCATGTCCAAATAGATTTAAAATTTTATATGTATCTTTGGCAGAAATATGAAAAAAAACTCAATAAAAGGGCCCTTTTTTAATTTCAATACATCTTACGAAAATCTAATGTTAAAACGAAAATTTTGAGAAGCATCGATAATTTTGATTTTGGAGCCACCCTAATATACATATTTACATGATAATATGGTTCTTTTTGTTCAAGATTTAATACCCATTTTACCGTATTTGGAGTTAATATTTGAAACCGAATATCTCACATTGACTATAACAAGATGGAGACGATTTATTTTACAAAAAATATTCACTTATACGGCAACAAATTCTGCAGAGATTTATCGAATACAAGTTTCCTTTAGTCAGGTTGAAACCAAACACGCGTTCTTGATAAACCGTATCAGTATTACAGTTATGAAAATGTCTAACAAGAAATCTCCTTTATAGAGCTTTTACATATGTTTTAACAATGCCCTATAGGCAGTATTGCCAAGACTTTAGTTCTAATTAGTTTTTGATATTTCTTGAAGATATATTAATAAATTTAACATAAATAGTTCCTATGAATAATAAAGTTTTTTAAAAAAATAATTATAATATTTTTTTAGAATAGGAATAATTTAGATTTTTAGTGCGAATTAATAAACAAAAATGCTTAAATTTGTGATTTCTTAAAAATAAAGTTTGTAAATTTTAAGCTTTTCAAAGCTATGCTCAGAAACAAAAAATCTAGAATGCTAGATGTAGCCATAAAAGGCTATACTGGCAACACTGCCTATAGGTATTCCTACGACAACCTTGTCTAGATTTTATCAAAGAATAGTAATATCTGGGCTTTCTTCGAATGGTCTAGAGAGTATTTGACATCCAACAAGTGGTGATTGAAAACCACTCGCAAAGAAAAATGTAGTGAATAGCAACCATAATCAAAAACTGACATATTATGTTTGTCTGTAAATTATATTAGGGTTAGATGTAGCTCCATAATAAATATGGGTCTACATCACAATAAAATCACAACAAAAATATTGTTGATCTACAGCCATATTTTTGTTGTATATGTACTCTGTTAATGCAATAATGTGATCGAACCAGAATAAAATATATTGTTGATTTGCAACTATATTTTTATTATTTATGTACATCATCCATATATACAGCAATATTATGGTTGAATCACAACTAAAAAATTTTTGACTTGAAAAAATTTTTTTGTTGTATATGTACTTGATTCTTGAATATAGCAATAAATATAAATAAAAATATTTTTAAAATAAAATACTTTAAACAATAACAATGTTTGCGATAAAAATATACATTTACGATGAAAATAACATTGTTGAGGCAATCATACTGCAAAATATGTTTTCTCTGCATGCATTTGCATCATTTTGATAACTGTCTATTAGTAATACGGACTGAACATTGCAGTTCATGGCGTTGGTGATTAACAGACATGCAAATTTCTGCATTTTTTGATTTGAAATATATATTTTCGTGTACTTCGTAGGTATAAATAAACCAAATGACATGCTTGTGTTGAAGTCACATAGGACCTTCTGCATTCGAATTTCAGTTTTTCGTTTGTATCAGAAGTTTTGAATCAAAATTTACGCTAAGAAATTTTCAAAGTAATACCGTCCAAACGAGGTAGACTGAAAACCGGAACTTTAGGATTTATGTCTTAAGCGACGTAATATGTGATTAATTTGGTGTATTTTTTGTTGAGTTTAAAGTTGACTTTTTTTACGACAAGTTTGCTCAAAAGTAGTGCTCTCTTGTCACAAACTTCTGCGAACTGCTTTAACATTTTTGTAGTTCAACGCTGCTTTTTCAACTACCACAAGTAATTGCAGGTTGTTCATCCCATATCTCACTTTTAAATTTCGTAAAAGTAAATTCCATTTATTGGTGTATAAAGTAAAATTTTAGTCCAATATCTTTATTAAATTTTTCTCTTCTCTTCCTCTTTTGGACTATTATTTCGTGATAATTTCTTAATTTGATTGATGAATACCAATGACACAGTAAGTTTTTACAATAACATTTTTATTTTGTTTATTTTTTTCTAGAGTGTTGTACTTGAAGGAAAATATTGGAAACGTCAATTGGCCGTAATAAAAGCTGAATATAGAAAATGGAGAAGAAATTATAAATCAAAAGTTTCAGGATGTTTAATTTATGACACGGTAAGTTTTTTTTTTAATTTATTTCCTCAATACTTGTATTACTTTAAATTTATAATAAATAAAATTTATGTTTGATTATTAGGGAGTTTTGTTCCACTTTCCATTTCTTTGAATTGTACCAAAATGACCATATAAGTAAAAATGGCTGTAAAAAGCTAAAAAGGATGGAAAAATAAGATAATATTAATATAATATAAGAAAGAAAATTTAAATATGAAAATAAAGCAATAAGTCCGTAAGTTCTTAATTAAAAGTACTTCTTTCCAGTCAATGCACTTTGTTGAAAATTTTTCTAGTTTCTTAGTAAAAGGACTACATGGTCGGCAAAAAAAGGAAAAGGAATATCAGTTTTAAACGTCAGTTCTGCATTTTTTATGGACATGTATAATATTTCGCCCATTAATTATTCCTTTACTCTATTATATTTCTCTATAACTTTAGAACCGTGAGCACGACTTATTTAAGCAATACACCAAAATAAGTCTGTCTAATATAATTTCTTTATCGGGTAACAGTTTCGGATTTAAGTGCCGAAAACGCCTTATTTTATGTTTTAGAATTTCTTTTGAAAATTTAAAACATGAAAAATTGTACTCCGCATGTTAAGGTTTATCATTTATATAAATATTTTTCTCGAATTATATTAGACAAGTCTTAAAAAAATTGTTTGTCAGATTCATGTTCAGCATCTCAAAATTCATCTAGTCAATATATCTTTTTTTGAAGGAATACAAAAAGGAAATATGTTTTACCAATTAGTGTACAGTGGAAAATTATTCTGTAATTTATAATCCGTTAGTTGGATTTGGCAAGCGATTAAAACAATAATATGTGAAAGGCACACAACTTTAAGCCCCTGGGGGTCTGTTAGGTCTCCCTTTTGTAAACTCCTATGTTACGCCTATAACTATGCTACGCACAAATCCTGCCAGTTAGTAGTTACTGATAAATTTCCAGATATTATCTAATATGACCCACTGTGCAGTTTCATTAACCTAATTCGATTGTTTTTTACAAGAAAATTATTTCTCCAGCCAAATGAACGGTAGATGACGAGAGAAGTTTTAAATATTTAATTAGTTACGAGAATAGTTGATTGTGAGAATATTAGTTGATATAAGGAGTGCGTTCGAAAAAATCTTAACATATATAATATTCAATAACTTCAAAATGTAACTTTTATAGTTTTAACCACCACTAATAAACTTGTTGACCATTTCTTGTAACTCCTCCGTTAGAGATTTGATAGTTTCTTCAGTCACTTATTTGGTACGGGGTGTACATCTTCTATTGAAATCTTTGATATTTTGGGTCTCCTTTTTTGTGTTCTTCAATTCACTTTTTACAATAACTCTCCACTGGTCTAAGCTATGGACAATTTTGAAATTTGACCTCTTCCGGTACAAAAACTATGTTATTGTTTTGGTACCACTGCAGAGATTTCTTGCCGTACTGAAATGATACCAAAAGGATCCAAAAATATGTGAACACTTTGTTCTCCCTTACGAAAGGAACAAATCTTTTTTGCAAATATTCATTGATTCATATTTTAGTATTTATAGATTCGAATGTATCAAATAATTTTCCTTTTTTGCCGCAACTGTAAAAAGATTATTATGCCAGGAATTTTGTAAGCAAATTTTTCTACTTTTTGGTCCTAAATTTCTCTTTAACATTGTCTCAAGCATTAACAGTAAAAAGTTTTGACACATAAGCTGCGAAAAATCTGCAAACACATACTTTCCTTCTTCAATTATACAACTTTAGTATTTTTGTATGAAATTTGGTATTGGCTTCTAAATTTTTTGCAGCATTTTTGTTTGGAAATTTTTTGACTTCATATGTTATCAACCCTTTATTAGCTTTAAATTTTCACAGCAAAATATCAAAGCACTGAGATAACTGAACTGCTTTTCTACCAGATGTGTTTGGAGTTCCCTTCAATATCCTTTCAATTTTCTGGCCTTCCTATTACCATGTGTTCCTTTTTTTCACTCCGAACCAGGTTTCATATCGCTGGCCAAATTCTCCTGATATTTTTTAATAACATTATAAACAGTTTGAAGGCTGAAATTTAATTCTGTTGACAACCAATTATTTGTAGGACCTATATTTTTTTTTAATTAATAATTTATAGCACGAAAATCTATTTTGTCACTAATTTTGATGAAAATCAACGTGGTTTTATTAAAATTATAACTGAAGTATTTTTCCATGATAACTAGATCACAAACATTTTAATATTGATTCCGAAAAAAGTTATAAAGCAAAAAGTGTGTTAAGATTTTTTCGATCCCACTCCTTTTCAAAATTGTCTAATAGTACCCCTATTACATACCTTAAATAAAGTACTTTTATCCAAAGAAAAGAAACCATATGCTGTCAATATAGGCTTTTGACGAAGATTTTTCCAAAGAAATTTATCAATCTTTAAATAGAAATTAAAAAATTAATTTAACATTTAACAAAACATTTAATTGACAAAATCTCTAATACTCACCATTTGATCTAAACTTGTTTTGGTGCGTGGTATTCTGGCCAAAATTCTTGCTGTTTTGTTGGCCTAAAAGAAAAACAAAACAAAAGACAAAATTCAAAAAATTTACGATTAATTTCAGTTTTCTTCAAATCAAATACATATACCTCCTTATCAATATCATTTGCCCAAATAGCTTTAACAAATATAATTAATGGTGGCAAAGAATATAAGAATATTTGTGTCATTACATGCAAAACTGTGGATAATCGTTGGTTAATCCAGTCAAATTCTACAGTTGTTAGAAAGAAGAATGCCGATATACTGGTCAATGTAAAACCAGACTGTAAAAGAATTACAAAACCATAAACTAATTTCATGTCTTGACACAAATACAATAACTTATTGCGTAGTGTTAAAAATTTCATAAAATCTTTAATTGTTTTTGCCATTTGAATGGAGTTATTTAAAAAGAACATACTTTCAACTACTACAAACAGCAGACAGGTGAAACAAGTTAAATAAATCGAACTATAGGTAAAATATATTCCCAAAACCGTCAAATTACAAATATTCATGGCAAGTGAAAATGTATCTGTAGCTGTACTCATTATTGCAATATTTCCAATAAATAAAATAATTAAAATAATATTCAATTGATATTGTTTATGAAATCTTTTAATAATACGTCTATTACATTCATCATTGTTAATGCGTTCGGCAAATTGAAAAATTTGTTCAAATATTTTCACATTTCTATAACGAAATACATAAAACATAATGCTCAATATCAATTGGATGAGTGCACTTTCTAGAAGTTGTATAAAAATTAACTTTTGTCCAGTTTTACTTGGTTTGTTAACTTTAAAAACATCCGAAAATGATAAAACACATATTAGAATAAGTAACGTTTCTACTAGCAACACCATAACGATAGTAAAACGTAACATATATTTTTCACTTTTCTTGGTAACAATTAAACGTTGTTGTCGTTCACAAAATGTTGCTGGAGAAATACCCAAAATATATAAAATTTTAAAAAGACGTTTTATAACGTTTTTTAACGACATTACATAACCACTAGTTGTACGTTAGTAACGATGATAGTTAGAGAAATTCTAAAAGAAAAGTATTAATTGATTTTCAAATAATTAAGATCATGTCATCGATATGAATATCAATTGACTTTTTATATAAAAATAATAATAATTATTGTTATTTCTCGTTTATAGGGAATTAAACTCAAGTGTTTATTTTTCTATATGTATATTTACGAATTTCAATTAAATAAATTTATTTGTAAATATGTATTTTGATGATATCTGTTAATAATTATTAATTAAATTAAATTGTAATGCATTCAAATATTTACAGTGGAAGTAAATAGTTGTATAAAATTAAATAAACTTTATACATTTTTATAAGTTATGGTTTTTAGGAAATCATGCCCTAAGTTAAAGGTGATTCATAAAGTGATATCGTGTTAGAAATTAATTTTTATTTATATTTTTATATTATACCCGCCATTTTAAAGAAAGTATTGAACCTGTTCAAAAACGGCATTGCGAACTGTAATGAAAAATTGGCCCAATAATTGGGACAAAAAATTGAAATTTTATCCTAAACTGAAACTAGAAATGATAATAGTATTTTTATATTCATATCATTGTTCTTTAGTGAACACAGATGAGAAAGTCCTTAAGCAATTCACAAACAGTTTTGTAACGAAATAAATATTTTCTAATGACTTTGGAAAAATTATATATTTTGAGGAGTATTATTTAAAATAATATTCTTGAATCTTTGTATAATTATCGTCTTTTTAAATGAAACGATAATATTATTTCATAAATTCTTAATTAAAAAGTAAAAAGTAAAATTCCGATAAAAATAAAATAATTTCTAAATTTTTTGAAAAAAATAAATAATTTTATCCTATTTGTTAACAAATAAAATAATCTTATAAGAAAATTAAGGTAAAAATTCTTTAATTAAATATTTAAATGTTTTTTAAAATTAGAAAATACAACAAGAAAACTTTTTCTTCGCTAATACAAGCCGTTCTTTGGCGGAAATACAAAAATTTCTCCCACAAATATTGTAAAATAAAAATTTTCAAAAAATCGTTCAATAAAAAATCGCTCTTAAGTACAAATAAAACTTTTTCATGAGGACTTTTTTCTTTTGATCTTTAGGACAAATTGTCATTCCAAAAAAGGCCCCAAAAACAAAGAAATTTTGCCAACATTGGGTGCTGTTGTATCCCACGTTTGTGGGCCATTTTTCTTTTAGTATTTTGGGGCCATATTTCCTGGATTCACAGTTCTCAAAGACTTCAAAATCACGTATCCGAGTCTAAAAAATTTAGCATATAAAATTCTACCGCACTATTAAATAATTTTCTGAGTTTTTGCATCGTTTTTTATTTACAGCATATTTTTTGGCTTAGCAGCATATTTTGTCATATTTTCTTGGAAAATACTTAATTTATAGGATACTTTATTAACATAAATTGTTTATACTTAAGAGCATATTTTGCCCTAACATATCACCAATCAGAAAACCATAGGTCCCACATTACTAAGGCTAAGTAGAATGGGTCTGAAAAAAGCTGCAATTTTATGCATATTATGTGAAAAATTAATATTTTTCACCATTGGATGCATGAATTTTGGCGGGAGCATATTTTAGATTGCCTAAGTATTTAGTATTATATACTTAAAAAAAAGATTAAACAATTGCAAAATATATACAAAAATAGCATAAATAAATATAAACAGGAAAACAACAAATACTCAAGTGATCAAAACAAATGGAACTGAGATGATATTATATGATTTTCTCGTGCTTCAATTGAAACCAAATATTAATTATTTATCAGTTTTAGATAATTTTAAAAATAGTTTGCACTAAACAGCATATTTTGTCATATTTTTATTGAAAATACTTATTTCAAAGCATATTTTATCATTTGATAGAAGTTTTTGCATATATTGTATAAAGAACATCATTTTGCATATAATGAGCATATTGTTTTCTCATATTTTTTAGACAATAGAATTTTTTAAATTTTTTTAAAATTATTATGGAATTTTAATATTTTGTTATTTTTTCAATATATTTTGTCAAATGAATTTTTCGAACAGGCTGGGTACGCACCGAGTAAAATATGGTTTAAATATAATTAAAGAGCAACATATTATGATTGGATTGTATAACTGTTTATAGTAACCATGAACATTTGATTCAACATTAAATTAATCTTTAATTTAATATTTTGATCCGAGTTTTTCATTTTGTATTTACATTTTTTATCATGTAATGACTCGTTACTCATAACTCTACATATGATATGATCAATCATAATATATTCATAATGTAATTCTATTTTTTATTTATATCATATATTTAGTGTAACATTTTACAAATTATTTTTAATAACTTTATTTTATTTATATATTTATTTATTTCTATTTATTTATTTATTTGTTTATTTTTTTATTAATATGAGTTAATGAATATTCCATGTTATGAATTTTAAACATTTTTAACATTTTATTGTTAAAAGAATAATATTATGGTTTAAAAATGTAAAAGGATTTATGAACCAGAAACAAATTTTTGAAAATATATTTAATGACATAACATTTTAGTAGTCAACTATATTACAATTTTTATTGAATGTAAACATTTAATGATAAAACTTAAACAATAAAAAATCTGATCATGAATACAACAAAAACATAGTATTGTTGTCGTGACTACGTCTTAATCATGTTTTTTATCTGCATGTATCATTAAAAAATTAAAAATATTTATTTTTTTCTCAAAACAATTAAATAATATTTACCTCATCTTCAATATTATTTGATGTCATCATCATAACAAACAGAACCAGCATTGGTACATTCCAATATATGGCTATAATATATGGTATAATCATTTCCAAAATATTTTCAAATTTGATTTCAAATACAACCGATATTAGAAAAAATGGTCCGGATGGTATATAAAACATTCCATAAGCCACAATTGGCAATAAAATCATACCAAATTTAAAACTCAATTCATATTGACAGATATTCAATATTAATTTTCGTTTCACTATCAAATCATACAAACGCTTTTTACTTTCACGTTTTGTATTCGTTTGCAATATTTTACACATTTCATAATTTATAACTTTCAAACACGAACTCAAGATTTTAGTAACACAAATATGCATCATTATAATAATGCCACAAATAACATAACTCATTGGAAACATAATCATATAAGATATAAAGACACCAATGTTCAATTCGGATTTTTGAAATGCTCCATAAAAGTTAAGTGTTCCAGTTGCTATCAATAAAATATAAATCAAATATAGTTGGCGAAAATTTATACCACGGATGGGTCTATAGAAATAAATCACTTGATATTTTTGTATTAATTCCAATATTTTAATACAATCATTTTGTCTGATATAGAAATAAACATATATTGATGCGAGCAGCAAACAACAAAATAAAAAATTTATACTTAAATAAGTGTTGCCGGTTTTATTGTATATTTTTAAGTAGAATTCTTGTGTATGAAGGAACCAATATAGAAACATTGACCCACAGATAATTTGTGACATACACAATGTGACTAAGGAACGTTTTTTGTCATTATGACTGATATAATTTCTTCTAGAACGTTGATCATTTGTATAATGAAAATTTAAAAGACCCAGCACTTTAAGTGTCCATAGAAATGGTCTTAAATCCCAATCGGAAGACATTTTACGTACAACTGACTGTTGATTATATAAGTCACACAATTTTAATCGTTAATAAATTAATTTAATAATTGATATGGATTATGATCTAGATAAAAAAGATATGAGCAGTTTAATTTTTTTTTATTAGGTGTGAATTGTATTTAATTGCAGTCCAACATGGTTATAATGAATATTAAAAAAAATATATGGTTTCAACTTAAACATTCACCCAGCAAACACAAAAAGTTTGATATTAATGTGATGGATTTGAATGATATGAAATAAATGTCAATAAAGTAATGAATATTTGCAAATAATTTGAAAGAAAGAAACTGAGGAATTAATTGACAAATTGAGAAATACGATTATTATGATCTCATTGTTAAATATAATTCAAATTCAATTAATTACTAATTCAATTGTTGTTGTTGTTTCGAATTAAATTCACTAAAATTTCATATATAGAGATAGAATTCTTACCTCTTCCCTTAGATTATTAAATAAAAATCCAACTATGTATATAGTAAACATTGGTACCATCCAGGAAATTGTTTGCAATATAGTTTGAAATGTTTGCCAAAAAGTAAACTGATTATTACCCATTTCGAATATAGCCAAAATATAAAAATTCGATATTGCTTCAAGACTTATGAAAATTGTACAAATGAACATTGAAATACCATAAATATTGCTAATATCTTCTGAAGATATAACAATAATTTGATTACGCATTATCAAGAGATTACGAAATTTTCGTAAGTCTGTTTGGTTGAGTGATCTCCAGTAGGCCTGTAATCTTATTTGCTCCATTGACATTGATACATATTTAAAACAATACGAAAGTGTTTTTACAATACGTATGTAAATAGATGAAATTAATGTTGCAAGCATACAACGAAATGCATACATTACAAAAGGTAAATGTAAAAATCCTTTTACTTGTGGACTCGATGTCCTCATAAGTTGTATCAGATTCAATAAGTAAATTATACAAATTACGTAAAGAATTCTTAAGCGTATATTTATGTAGAATGGAAACTTTTTCGTATCCATACTCAAATATTTATAACTCCATTTACGTATTGTTTCCAATATTTCCAAATGTTTATGTTGCCTTAAAATCCACCATAAATTTAATAAAATATGAATTTCACTTGTCGATAGCATTGAAAAATGTAGATAATAATTTCCCGTTTCATTGAAATTTTCATAGAAATATTTTCGTTTAAAGATACAATGTAATGCAATACAAACAATTAACAAAATCTGTATAAAGATATGATAAATGTAAAAAGTGACACTATTTTGTACTGAATAACAATCGTTTATTACATCGTATTGTACATTTAATAAACCCGCAATTTTAAGCAGCGTGTAATATATTTTAAATTCGTGATCAATAAACATAATTCGTATACTTCAGTATTTTATTTTACCATGTCGTTACTTTCAAATTACTTGAAATACTAACAAATTGAATTAATTGATGTTTAAGAATATTATTTGTTAATTAACTTTACTAAAAAGGGTTTAAGGGTCTATAAACAGAAATTGTTTGTTTGATTTACTGATTATATTAAAATAAATATTATAAGTAATATGTGAACTTTGTGAAGGGTTAAACTATTTGTTTAAATGTTTTTCCAAATAATGTTTTATAATTCTCCTTTTAATTGGTGCTTTTGAAAACAAATGGTACTTTATTTAGAAAATATAATGTACTATTTATATATTGTATAATAGAGTATCCCGTTGAAAACAATTTTATGGAATACAGGTCCCTGAATATGAAAAAAAAGCTAATAAATAAAAAAATATTTGAAACTGATCCGATATGACTTTAAATACATTTCTAGAATTATTTTTCGGTCAAAATGTACCAGACTTGAGATTTTTAATCGCTTGAACTGATGATGAATTTTAATAATAGTTTAAATATTTTATGCGTTTATCAATACGCATTGTTTGAGTAGCCTTTTTGATCAAACAATTTTTTGTTATTTTTTCCTTTTTTTTTTTTTTTTTTTGTGAAACGAATTTTTCGAACAGGCTGATAAATTTTAAGTTCATAATTTTTGACACAATGTACGCACCGAGTAATATATGTTTTAAATATAATTGAAGAGCAACATATTATGATTGGATTGTATTATTGTTTACAAAATTTTTATAATAACTATGAACATTTGATTCAACATTAAATTAAACTTTAATTTAATATTTTGATCCGAGTTTTTCATTTTGTATTTACATTTTTTATCATGTGATGACTCGTTACTCATAACTCTACATAACTCATAATATATTCATAATTTAATTTTTTTTTTCATTTATATCATATATTTACTGTAACATTTTACAAATTATTTTTAATAACTTTATTTTATTTATTTATATATTTATTTATTTCTATTTATTTCTATTTATTTATTATAATAAAGTTTCATACATTTTATGATAAAATATTTTTTTATTGTTAGGAATTATTTAATTTGGGATTTTCTATTAAAAGCACAAAGCTCAATATATACAAAAGGTGACATTAGGACTGAAATATGCAAAAAATACGATGTAAAAAAATCAATGGCATAATTCTTAAAATTATCTGTAATTCTTTAATTACTAACACTTTGGTCAGTTTGAAGCACGCCCTGCCCTGCTTATTTTAAGTCATTTTTTCTATTATTTTAGAAAATTTTCTCACAATTGTTAATGCAAAATGTTGTACATGTATCAAAGTTTCAAAGTTATATACTACGTCCAGAAAATGGCAAACTTTTGCTCCTACACCCAGAAAAACTATTGTTCGAGCAACACATTTAAATATTTTTTAATAATACAAATACTCGTACGTAAAAGAAAGGTGGTAATAATGTAACATGTTTGTGAAAAATATATTTTATATTTGCTGCAAAAATAATTTTGTTACAGAAACAAATTGTTAATAATTATAAACATAATATTGTTGCTGCAATTTTTATAAATCATTCCAGTTATTATTAAAAAAAAAAAACTTTCAAGCATGTAATGACTTTACCTAGTCATACTAGGTGAAGTCATTACAATACTAATACCTAGTATACATGGAAATAAGTAACATACAGACTCTGACGTCTTTATAATAATGAGTTACTTCACTATACATAATTTTAAATGACCATGGAGCACAACTTTCGACCATATACTATCCCAAGATAAAACCTGGTCTTTTTTAGATTATCTGCACATGTCACAGCAGTAAACAAATAATAATTCAACTAAATAAATATAAATGCCATTTATACCAAAACTAAAACAATTTGGTTTTTGGAAATCGAAATCCAAATTTTTCTTGATGTATTTAACTTTGTGTTTTGTGTTTTGGTAAAATTGAAATTACTTTTGTAGTTAACACTGTTTTTAGGAACATTTTATCAAAAATTTTGTACAAGAATTAAAATTTGACAATTTTATATATATTGTCATATTCAAAAGCAGACTTTTATGAAAACATCTAAACAGATTGTATCATAAATATTTTTTTTTTTTAGTAGCTTTTGTTTAGATTTTTATAAAAACTAGATGAAAATTGTTTTTGATTTCTATGGAAAAACTAAAGAAATTTAATTAGTTTTACAATAAAAAACCGAATGAAGTCAAAAACTACTAGTTTTTGTTTGGTGTAAATGGCATATAAAACAAATTCCTAAATATTATAAACAATAATAATTACCTCTTCATTTGTATTATTAAGTATAAATCCATAACTTAAGAATATAAACATTGGCAACATCCATGTCATTGAATGTAGTGAATTTAAATAAGATTTTTCTCCAAACATTCCTTTATCAATATCGGATGTTGCTGTTATATAAACATCTGCCACCGATTCCGTCATAATAAATAATGTACAAATTATTAGAGCAATACCATAAATACAACTTATATCCTCTCGTGATATATACACTATATCATTATAAATTATCAATAATTTTTTAAGTTCTTTAAGATTACAACCATTTGGTTGCAACAACAATGTTTCTATTGAAAACGAAACATATTTAAAACTATTTGAAATTATCAAAACATTATTAGTATAAATAGAAAATATTAAAATCGATATAATACAACGGACTGTATAGGTAATCCAGGGATAATAAAATAAACTATCAATTTTACCACGTTGTATATATAAAATCCGTATTAGATTTTGTAAATAAATCATAGGTATAAATATTAACATTATCGCACATATTCGATGATAGAAACTTAAAGATTTCAAATTTTTATTCGTATACATTTTATTCCATTTGCATAGAGTGTCTAGAATTTTAAAATGTCTTTGCTGTTGACTTATCCACCAGATATTAAGTATCACATGAACTACATGTGATATTTGTATCACTACAAAATTATAATAATTTCCCGTTTTATTATAATCACCAAAGAAATATTTTTGTCTATTTAGCGAAATTATAATAATCGATATAATTAATGAAATTTGTATGAACACAAAATAAATGTAATAAAATAATTGATTTTTTATTTTAAAACAATTTTCATTAGTATCGTAAAAGACTGACATTAAACCAGCAACATTTAAAAGTTTATAGAAAATTGTGAATGCGTTCATATTTTTTTTATACGAATATATTTCAATTGTTGTTGTTTGTTACTTGGTGGTTAAATAAGTTTTAAGTTAAGGACAAATGGTTGTTGCGTCTTTGGACATAAATTGTAATTTATTTTAATGTAAAACAAAAATGTATGATTAATTAAATGACTAACTAATCGTCCAATAAAATCTTATTAAGACAATATAATTATATTTATAATGACAATGAAATACATAAAAAAAAATAAGATATTAAAAAACTTACCTCTTCTTCTATTTTATTGCACATTAGTCCCATAATTAAAAATATCAATATTGGCATTATCCATAATGTTACTTGAAAAATCATAACTACATTATGAGAACCTATTTGTAATATTGCCATTACATATGCATTCGATATAGATTCCATAGTTACAATAATTATACATATTATTATGGAAATACCATAAGTATAGCTAATTTCTTGTCTTGCCATATAAATGATATCATAATAAAGTAAAAATAATTCTTTAAATTTCCTAATATTCCATGGATCTTCATCTAATATTTGATTTTCCATAGAATGAGAAACAAATTCCATACAATCCGAAAATGACACAACAATATACAAATAAATTGCTGAGATTATCAATATAATCACCGTTCGTATATAATATGAATACCATGGTAAATAGAAAAAATGCTCAAATGGTTTAATCATTATAAATGTATTGCGTATTATATTAAAAGCATAAAATACTAAAACCAATAAAAGTGATCCTATACGAATTTTAGTATATAAATCATAATTTTTAGAATTTATTTGATTTAAATAATTACGTCTCCATAAACTTATTGTTTCTAGAAGTTTGTAATGTTTTTGTTGTTGTAAAATCCACCAAAAACTTAATAAAATACATAAACTAGAGGAGATATTTGTAGCAAAATGATTAAAATAATTTCCCGTTTTCATGTATTCATTAAGAACAAAAGATTCCGGATAATATAAATATAAAACTATTGAGGTTATAGTAAACGTTTGTAGTAATATAAAATATATATAAAAAATGATTTTATTTATAATTTTATAACACTTTTCATTTTTATCGTAATACACCGACATTAAACCAACAAATTTAAGTAAATTATAATAAAATTCTATTTCGTCTACCATTTTAGTTTTGTATGCCTGAACAACTAAATTAATTTATTTTATTGATTTTCTAAAGTGGTGAAGAAAGTTTATAGTTTATTTTGTTACAAATGTTTTATCATACAAGATTAGACATATTTATTATGTTGGTAATTTTATACTATGTTTATACGACCTTTTCTTTTTTTGTGTAATAATGATAATTTATTTATTTATTTTATAAATAAATAAAAAGTTATATTAAACAGTGCGGTCGAAAAAATCTTAACACACGTTTTGCCTCAGAACAACAACATTTAAAAATTTTGTTAAGTTAAAACCAAATGTATTTCAAGCCTTGAATCCATTACCAAGTTTACACTTTAATTCAATAGCAATCTCCAGTAAAACTGAAATTTAAATTCCAGTTTTATTTTTTTTTTTTAATAATTTTTCATGTTTAAAATATTTTAATATTTGAATTCATGTCGGACTCCAGATAAAATTTTCCAAGGCTTGAATTTTTAAAATTTGTTTGCTTATTGGGTTTGTTGTGAATTTGATTAAAATGAGCGACGAAAATGACGTGCTATAAATTATTAAACAATTTAAAAAAAATCCAAATTGATCCTACAAATAATTGGGTAAAGAATTGAATGTCTGCTATCAAACTGTTGTTGTAATGTTGTTAAATAGTATTAGGAAAATTCGACCATCGTTATGAAGCCAGGTTCCGTGAGAAAGAGGTCCACATGATAATTTGAAGATCAAGAAAATTTGAACCATATTGATAAGAATTTCAAACACTTCTGGTTGAAAACCATCCCTGTTAGCTCAGCACTAGAGGTTTTTGGTGCGAAAAGTTAATGGTAATGCAAAGTTGAAAATATATAAAGTCCAATGTGTTCAAAACTGGAATGCTGCAAAAAAAAATTTAGAAGCCAAGAATAAGACACAGAAATTAAAATCAAATATCATACACAAATTTTCATGTTGTAAAATGTACGAAGAAACGTAAGTTTTTGCAACTACCTGGTCATTGTATGTTAATGAAGCTGTAGAAATTTCCAAAATTATTCCTGGTTTGTCAAGATTTATGCAGTTGCGGCAAAAGAAGCAAGCTATTGATTACAGTGGGCTCTATAAATACTGAAAAATACAACAAAGAATATTTGCAAAATAATCTTTTTCCTTTCATAAGACAGTACTAAACAAGTTTGCAATTGTAAATTGCCTTGTTGTCTCTGTTTGGCGGTACTAAAGCAGAGTTTGTGGACTATAATTAGACAACAAGTCATTCGAGAATCAATAATTTGTTCTTAGAAGTGATGTAGAAGTTATATAGAATAAATTCTTAAACAATAGGTTAAGAAAGTTCTAAAGTTGTTATAAAAGAATCTGAAGTGGCTCTCAGTTCTCCAAATAATGATTTTAGAACATGTTTCAAAATTGTTCTTGGGTATTTTTTATTTTTTATTGTTTTGCTTGGTTAATACAAAACGTTTATTTATTTTACTCCTGATATCAGTAGTTATTCTATAATTTTGATGAAACTGTAAGTGTTTTTAAAATGGCCAATTTAAATTTAGTACTGAATTTTAATTTGGTACTGATTGTTCGAAGGAGAATTTGATACAGGTCCAAACTGCTTCATTTCATACACTGAAAAAAATATTTTAATTTCAAAATTTAATAAATTACTCAAAATCTAATTATTCTAACAAATTTAAATCAAACTTTACATTGTTTGATTTCTTTTTTAGACCTTAAATCGAATCGATTTCAATCGTTCAAATTTTGCATGAAATATACTGGGAAATTTAAATTATTTTCATAAAATCTTTTTCAAACATTTAACGTTACATTTTACAAAATGTGACTATTAGAGTACTTTAATTTTGGGGTAATTTATTTAAATTAAAAAAAGGAAAAAAAATCTCAATTTTTTTTAGAACTTTTAGTAAATTAATTTTAATTTTTTTTTAAGCACAGAATTTTAGTCCTAGATTAAATCACATTTAAGTTAAAATCTGAATATAATTATAATTGTTCTTATTTTCGTAATAACTATTGACCGTTACAATAAATTGATTTGACTATTATTTTATACAATTTAAACGATTTACAACCATGACAACAAATTGTCATTATTTTACATCATTATCATATCCATATGAACAAACAATACATCCAACCAACAAATATTTGGCTTATACTCGTGCATTGATTGGAAACAACAAAAAATCAAAAGAAAACATTTAAATAAATATTTATTTATTTATTTTGAAGACAAAATGTCACGTTTAATTGAATTTCTGTGTGTTTTATGCTATTGATATTATTAAGCTTCAGTTTTGAGATTTTTCCAATGTACATACATGTGTGTGTTCCTGTCACAATAATTTACAAATTTGCATGCAACCATAGAGTAAAGTAGTAACTGGAAGATGAAGCACAACAAACGAATCAAATGTAGAAAGTAATAAACATGTCACATTGACGACAGATGTGGTCGCTCAAAAAAACTAAAAAAAAAAAAAAACTTTTTATGTTTTTTTGTTTTTTGTTTTAATACATGTTACACTGATCAGTTTGCAAAATGACAATTCTCTATTCTTTGGAAACCAATCAGTTTGTAGATCGATCAATAAAAACAGCTACTATGTTGCTGTTGCTGCTGCTGACTAAAACCAATTTAAAACAATTTTTGTATTTTGTTAAGAAATTACAAAAAAAAAAAGAAATACTTATATAAAGAAAATCTTTTGTGATTTTTTTTTTTATATTTTATTATTAAAACAATCACAAATAAATTTGCATTGATGGTTGATGAAGCATTTGTGTCATGTTGCAAACAACGACATTTTGATGCTGCATTTTTATGGTTGTAGCAAACATTTGTTGTTGATTTTGTTTCTTTATTTTTTTAATTTTTTTATGTTTAAACAATTATATGTAATAAACTAGTTTTGTTTATAAAAATTTATTTATACTAAGGCCTAATACAACTAACTTTGTAATCACCATTTTTGGGGAGGATCAACTTTTATATGGTGAATGTTAATTTTAAATAACAAGATTTATTTGCCCAAAAAATACATAACAATTTTAAAATACTTTTTTTCTTTTGTCTTTAAAAAAAAGAGTTAAACTTGTGTAGAGTTATACCTGCTTTGAAGTTAATTAAAAATCTCCTAATGAATATACTTTTATGGTTACAAATTAATTCCACTATCATTATTCTTCTTACAAAAATAATTAGTTCCGAATGCAATATATCGTTTTTCTTAATCCGATTTGTATTAGTTGTTGGCCAAAAAAAACACAAATATTTTTCTAGACTCAAACGACCTCAAAGAGAAATTATAAATTCTCATACAATAAATCCTTAAGTACACAGAAAAAATATTTCACATTTTTTTATAATAAAATTATTAATTAACTTTGCATTGCATTTAAATTATATTATATATTAATATAAACAACTTTTTAATTGGATTTATTTATTTTTTTTTTTTTTAATTGCAAAATATAAGGAAAATTGAAAGATTTATACATAAAAACATAGAAGTAAAATTAATTTTCAGCTCTACGTTTATTTAGCAAACAAAATCTTTTCCCGACTATTTTCGACGTTTTCTGATTATTTTCAACTTTATTCGACTTTTCCTGCTTTATTGAATTTCTTACAATTTATAATATTTCCGATTTTATTGAGTATTTTTTGGAAAAATGTTTTATGCATTTTTTTTGCAAAATTGTCTCTGTAACTAGAAAAATAAAAACGTTTCGACTTTTCAATTTTTTCCTGCTATTATCGACTTTGTGATATTTTTCGACTATTGTCGACTTTTTCTTACTATTTTTGATTTTTTCCGACTATTTTCGACTTTTTCCGAGTTTTCGGTTTTTTTCGACTCTTTCCGAATATTTTGGACTATCTGGCAACAAGAAAGTCGATTTCTCGCAAATTTTCAAACCAAATAGTCGATTTTCGACTTTTTCCAACAAAAAGTCGATTCTGTATCTCCATGTAGTAAATAATTCTGCATACCTGACCTTTCAAAATCCTTCATCCACTCTTCTGAGATAGCCCACAGATCGCATGGTACAACAACTTCGATATATTGGACTTATTATGCCATTACTAAAATCTGGGAAGATTCAAATGAGAAAATCTTTTACAAGCCAATATCACTCTGATTAACTTTTGCAAAGAATTACCAATAGTTTATGTTACAACAGAACCAAACATTAGCAAGAGATTTTATCTCTTGACAAAGACAAAACATCCCAGATTAACTTAAACTAAGCTCTGCCTCAGTTCAAACGCCAACATTCTACTTACATTCTTCTTATTCGCAAAACATTATTTGACGAGCTCCTCTACTACGGTATCATATTTTGTGTAAATGTATCCTAGTGCCAAAATTATAGTCCCTGTGATATATATAGACTATATTTTTGTAAGGAATATTCCAACCATCTAGGGATCGAGCAAGCTAATGCAAAGTCATCACTTGACGACAACAGAGAATGAGGTAAGCGCAAGGATAGGTCACCATCCAATCTTCCACCAAATTCAAAGCAAGATTTCTTCGTACGTCCAGCAGGCCCTGTTCTTTAAATTCACCAGCATATAATCACTAAATAATATGAAATGAATTTGTACAAACGAATGATGTTCGTCCAATGATTTTTAATCAGTCAATAGAAGACTGATATCAAATGCCTAGAAAATTTAAAGAGTCTTTGTGTCACAAAAACCGGGGATGGCAGCGGTCGAGATAAGTATTCCTTCTCTCTCAAACCGATATCATTGCCACATAGAAGGCCTTTTGAGATTTTTCTTCATTCTTTATTTCTTTCTTTGAATGTTCTAAAACCCCGCACAGAAAAAAATATTTCAAACTATTTTTTAATAAAATGTATTCATAAATTTATATTATATTGGAGTTTAATTATATTATTTATTAATATAAATAATTTTCTAATTGGTATAAATTTATATTAATGGTATAATATTTTATATTTTAAATAATTGAGACAGCTATTTTTACATAAAAATATTATAATAAAAGAAAAATTTAATTTTTATTTCTATTTAAAAGGTAGCAATAAAACACTACAATTAGAGCATACTAGGTTCAGAAATACAACATATACAGCTCATTATGTCTTTATAAGTAAATATGCAAGTAATAAATATAAATATTCAATCATTTTGTAAGTTTATTTAAATCAAAAAAGAATGAAAAATATTAATCAA
>MINK01187772.1:33469-44295 GCA_001735545.1 Phormia regina
CATGTATTTTGTTGTTGCATGAGTTAGGTTTTTGACAACCGACTTAGATTTTTGACAATTAGTTTCGTTTCTTGTTACTCTTTGACTATAACGTTTCAATGATAAAATAAAAAACGATCTAAGATTACAAACGTGATTATTCACATGACATTGTGGTACACATTTTTTCAAACTGTACGATGAGACCTCTAGGAGTCTATTTTTAAGAAGTCTATGAGCTTTTACACACCATCATTAACTTCATTTAAAATCTGTTGTGATACATTTAAATTCTACAAAGATGAAATCTTTGCATTGGATTATTCCGGTACCAAACTGGTTCTAAATCTGTATTGCGTCTCACTGTTCTCTTATATATTCTTAATTCAAATTCAAAATCGTTTTTGTTTTTCCAACTCAACAAAAATATCAACTCAAATGAATATAAATTTACTTAAACATGAGTATGATTTTATTATCTATACACATTTTTAATTCATACAATTATCAATTTGATTAATTTAATTAATTTATTAATTGCAAACATTTTTTGCTTTTAATTTTTTACAGTTTTTAGTAAATTTTGGTGAAAAGTGCAAATTTGAAGAAGTTTTTAATTGAATAGATTATTTTCATATATATTTGTTAATTAGTGACTTTTTTTGTGTATGTGTATGCAAGGATGTTTTTTCTAATCGCCACTTTTGACATATTTTATCCAAACATGCGCTGATATAAAAAAAAACCTCACATTTTAGAGTGGGATCACATTTGCACATGGACTATGCTGTTTTTATGTAAGACTTTAGGACTATCATAACCCTATACCACAAAAAGCCCCATGTCTAAGATAATTACCAAAATCCATAGTCTCTAAGTATTAACTACTCAACTCCAATTTTATTTATTGAAACGCACCAATAAATAGTTTTCAGTCATCTTTCTTTATCACTTTGCAAAAACAAAAAAAAAAAAAAACAACAACCTCAAGAATGACAAAAATTTCACTAAAACAAGAAAAATGAGTTTATCTTGAATCAAATAAAAACAACAAGAACAAAAATACTACAAGGAGTTCAACACAGAACCTTAAAGCTAAAACCTTTATCGTTAATCAAAGTCTTAACATCTTAAGTTCTTCAAAACACCAAGAAAAAAAATCTGTTTGGAATTTCTCAACAATGTCATCAATTAAAGGTAAAAAATACAATGTTCACGCCTGAAAACTCTATTAGCAAACACCACAATTTAAAGTGAAAAGGAAGACAAGTAAAACAAAATTTGTCTGGACACTGTGCAATGAAAAGAATGAAATTAAGTTGCACTTGGGGAAACAGCTATTACAGGTTGTCTTATTTCATTATAATTAGACCTTCAAAACCTCGATATTTCCAAAATCTTAAGAAAAATTTATAATCTCAAATGTTCTACTAACGAAGCACTGCTAGTTCTGTAAAATAGATAAATGAGATCTTTTATAATTCCCAACATTAACTTGGCCGCCGCCGAGAGATTAATTATATATCTCCCATTTCTTTACAGTTACCAATTCTCTTCTAAATAGTTTTTTAATTAATTAATTAAAAGCTAAAACTAAACTATAGCCTGAGGCCTCATTTTAAATTAAACCTTAAAGAAATGATGTCGTTTTAGCAATTATTTAACATGTTAATGAGCCGCTTACCAAGAATTCGAAAATGAATTTAATTTACAAAAAAAGAAAAAAATAACAAAATTCTAATTTCAGTTAAAACAAACTAAAATATAAAATGAAATAAAGTTAAAAAAAAAAAACTAAAGAAAAACCTAAATATTTATTTAAACATTTGATTAATGTTAAACATAAAAAGGCGATAAGTTTATGCGTCTAATTAACGCCATAAAAGTGTGTGTAATCTATACCAATGAATCTTCTACACTGACCAGATACAAACATAAATACATGCATAGAAGACGATGACGATTAAGACCACTACTACTTTCCAAAGGGAATGTAGAGGCCTTTAGGACGGACAATTGTATAATCAGACAGATACAACAGTAACAAAGAAATTAACAACACTAAACAACAGAAAAGTAAGTAAGTAAGTGAGCATTAAACATACAAATTTACTTACTACTTGCAACATCAGCTAGATATAAAGCTACAACAGAAAGCTAATAAAACAACAAGAGTTAACAATAAAAATTTTATGTGTATGTGTGTGTGTGTGTGTCTTTTTTATTCTTTTTCAATTATGATTAAAAATAGTGGACTATAAGACTGACTAAAGTATAAAGAAATTTACAGTGATTAATGGAAAAATAGCACTTTTTGAACAACAATATTTAATAAGTACATTTATAGCAATTATGTATGTATGTATGTATGTGTGTATGTATGTACATATATATGAATATATATTATAATTATCGTATATATGTATTAAGGTGAGAGAACATTGACATCATTTGGATTAATTAAAGCAACCTCTGGGCTCTTTAACAGCATAAGTAAATCAATTAATTATTCATTTTTGATCATTAATTCGCTTCGCAATTAAAAGAATTTAATGAAATCAATTCAAACTAATTAGGCAAAAATAAATTTCAATTCATTTCCAATTAAAATTAATTGTAATTCTTTACCAATTCATTTGAACCGAATTAATTAATTAGAACAATGAATTGCAATTCAAATGAATTAAATCAAAAATGATTTCCAATCAATCAAATTCAATAGCAGTTCTACCAAAAGGCAAATATTCAGTACAAAAATGTAAAAGCCTTGTCTTGCATCCGCTCCTGATCAAAGGAAACATGGTGTTTCGTGTTTGTTTCTTATTTTAAAATAAGCTGAACGACAAAACACATTTAATATTCAAGAAGCAATTAATAATTTGTGAAATTTTGTGACCCACGACCATAAAACGTCTAACTTGCTGGTAATAGTTATGTTATATTCATATTACATTGACTGGTAATGCAAAACACAATTGTGCATGAAAAGTTTTCAACTGAAAACCAATTCACGTTGTAAAGAATGTGCAAGATATTATTGTGATATTATTTGGCAAAATATGAGCAACATATAATAGGTATTAATTGCATCAACTAATTATTTTATAATCAACTAATATAACTAAGTATTAAAAAAACGACAGTGAAATTGAAATGAGTCGAAAACGAATTGCATTTCATTTGACAAAATCATTTCAATTGGAAATGAATTGCAATTCATTTGAATTGATTCAAATTTCATTTTATTTACATTTTGTGTGAAAAGAATTAATTCAAAATTTGCTAATGATTCCCGAATTAATTAAAAATTGAATGATTCACTTACAGCTCTTATTGGAATTTTAAAACCAAAAAACTCAAGCATGTTTATTTAAACGAACTTTGAATTTTGATATAAAAAAAAATCTTTCAAATCGGTTAAGGAACAAGCATTTAAAATTTTCCTTATCATTAGTGCCCTATTTTGAACCCCCATAGCATCGCTTGGTACAGGCGCGGATCCAACTCAAGCATTTGTGGGAGGAAAATATAATGATTTTCTTAACTATTCCTTTAAATTATATGATTTAGTACAGAATTTTCATTAAGAGTTTTAATTTTGGGGAGGGAAATTTCCTTTTTTCCTTCTCCGTGGATTCGCGCCTGGCTTGGTATAAGGGATCCTGTTTCGAAACATAAAATGTTGCTCTCCTCTGCTACATCTACATATGTGTATCATAGCCGATAAAAAGTCCAAAAATCTTTAATTATGCCTCACTGTGTAATGTTTGATAAAGCTCTTTGCTGTTGATATATAATTTTTAATTGAATTTGACACATAATTTTGTCTATTTTTATTTCCAGCAAAAAAAGTCAATAAGATCCTGAACTTGTGATTCAGTGCAAATTCTAATCTAACATAGGCTTTTCATTGGAAGATGTTCTTTGAAAAACTCATAAATTTAACATTGTGTTGTCATTGAAAGCAACAAACAGCTGCAGAAGTTCTTTATTTTAACCCATAGTTATCATTGGTAGGATGTTTTTCTTTTATGCTCCTTGTTTATTATTATTATTATTATTATTATTATTATTATTATTATTATTTTTAAGTACTACTCTTAAAACTAAGTTTATGTTTATAAATCCCGCTTTATTAAAAACTAATAAAAATTCTTCAAAATTTTAATTTTCTTAGAAATTATTAACAGTTTTTCTCTATAAAAATTTATTTATTTGAATTTTTTTTTTTGGAAGTAATTATTAAGAACTTCCACTTTGTTCCACTTTTGAAGTGGTGAAAAAGTTCATTTTTGGAAGCTCTTTTTTTTTGGATATTGTGCAAAATATGACTTCTATCAATTTTTGTTGGGATTTTATTACGAAAATTTAAATTTTTATAAAATTTTCAATTATTTTAAGTTAAGTGTTTCCAAAAACATGAATTGATCAAAAAAGTTTTAAATTCATGTAAAATATGGGCTAAATTTTTACAAAAACAATGATATATGTTGGCGAATATGTATGTTGATACACAGAAAAAAATTATTTCAAATTATTTTTTAATAAAATTTTTAACTAAATTTAACCCCAATAATTTTATTATTTATTAAATAAATTGACAGTTTTTACAAAAAATATAAAGAAAAATTAAATTTTTTCTATTAAAAAAAGTAGAAATAAAATAAATTTGGCTACTGGTTCAACAATCTTCAGCTCATTATGTCTTTTTAAGAAAAATCAGTAATAATAAAATCAATTATTGTAGTTATTAATATTATCATTTTGATAATTAGAGCAAAATCAATTAAATATTAATTAATATTACAAATTTCGTAATTGAAGTCCATTATAACTTTTTTCTGTGTATGTATAAGAGTGCGATCGAAAATCTTATAAAATTCAAAAACTTGAAACGGTTGATGATAAAGTTATAACATTTTTATTCTTCTAACCACTATTTATGAACTTGTAGACCTTTTCAGGTAACTCTTCCATTTGGGATTTGATAGTTGTTTCAGCCATTTTTTTTTTTTTTTTAAATCATCAGTATTTTGGTACACCTTCATACTCCTCTTCAATCCTCTTTTCACAAAAGTTCAATATCTCTTCACTTGTCTTTGCTTCAGATATAACATAACTAGATCAAAAAAAAAATAATAATAAATTTTTCTTTGGAAAAAAATTATGAGTCTATCGCACTCCTTATTATAACAATTGTGCTATTTCATTAATCGCATCTATAATTACGAGTCTATACTTACGAATGAATGAATATATTTATTTGTGTAAATTAATGTATGTATCTTATGGATTTATATGCAAATCAATTAAAAGTAAAAATAACAAAATACCTCTTCTTCTCTTCCTCTTAAAAACAAAGAGTTTTTTTTAACAATATTTCTTAAAGTTATTCCGATGGACAGTACGCACAAACATACATCCTCTATATACACATGTCTTTATATCGGTCGGTTACTACATAATAAAACATACCGCAACAGAACTAAACTGAAACTGAATAAAAAAAGATACATACAACTACTCAAACATATTAGTTGGGTATAATGTCGCTAATTTATCAAAGAAATATAAAAACAAAATTAAATAAAATATAAAAAATTAGCACTCCAAGCCAAAAAAAATTAAAAAAATATATAAAATAAAAAGAATTAAATTAAAATAAAAAAAAATAAAGACCAACAAACTTAGGTCTTTTTTTTTTTTTTTGTAGTTTTAGTTTATTTGGAATTTTACGGTGGTACTAAGAGTAAACTCCTCGCTTATATTACGTTTGTATGTATGTATATCGTATGTACAAAAGTATTTTTGTTTAAATGTATGTATGTAAAACACCTTTTTAAATAAACTACAATAAGAAAATTTTAAAAAATAAAATAAGTATAAAAAATCCACATACAATAAATATTTAGCATAATGTCTTTTTTTATAATTTTTTTTTTTTTTTTATTTAAATTTTTGTGTGCTTTTTTTTAAGATTCGCAACTATTTGTATTTTAAAAGGAGTTTATTATTATTATTATTTTTTTTTAGGAAAGCGAACAAGCGAAATTTTTGTATATCGTTTTTAATGTTTGCCGCCGAAAAAAAAAGTTAACCAAAGTTTTATAGTTTGATGTGCACGCGCAAAGCACACTTTAATTGCTACAACTACATATATTTGAGTACAACAATATTTTGTTTTGTTTTTTTTTTTCTCTTTTTATAGTCGTAACAGTTTGTTTTTGGTTGTCGTACATACATGTAACATAAATTTTGTAAAATAACAAACAAAAACTTGGTTAATTTATGTTTTTGGACATGTGGTGTTGATGATGAAGATCATGATCATGATGAGTCGTTACAAAACTTTAAGGGAATTTAACACAAATACCTAGATTGAAATCTATAATTTTTAAGTCTTGTAGTGATTTTTTTTTTAATGATTAAATTAAATGATTTTATTTAGTATGATGATGTAAGGATTTGTTGGATTATTACTGGTATTTTTTGGCAATATTATAAATTCTTAAAGAATTTTTTTATAAAATCGTTATACAATATTTGTGAATGTGAAGTATTAAAGAGTTAAATAATAGAAAATAGATTTATATTCTTGTATCTCTCCGTATTTCAATTATTTTCGTTATCTAATGACAATTCAAATATTGAGAGCCGCGGTAGGATCTTATTCACGAAGTTACGAAATTTAAGGATTTTATTTAAATTTTCATATAAAAGATACATTTTTGGTAAAATAAAAATGTGGATGATAATAAATGTAATTCCTTAAATAATAGATTTTATATAAAAAAAATTGATTTTTTGTAAAAAAAAGGACCTTTTCTCATTGCAGGCTTATTTACGTAATTTTATAAGAGTTTAAAGGTTTTTATGGAAATTCCATATAAAAATGGATTTAAACTATAACACACTCGAGATAGTCAGTTTTGACACCATACAAGTTATCTCGTGTCAATTCGATCCGATCAGCAACAAATTTTCTTTTGGCCCCACTGTGCGAAGATTCAAAGATTTTTTTTAATTTCATATAAGAAATATATTTTTTGTAAAAAAGTATGAGTGATATAAGATGAAAGTTGTAAAAATTTTTGTATTCCGAAGAAAAGAAGTTAAAAATTTAAATTAATGTCTTTTATTAAAAACTCCATAAAGATCTGATTTAAAATTATCCTGCGAAAAAAAAAACTTTTGTACGCCCTAAAGGGAATCAATATATTGAGTTGAAAGATATACATATATACATATATCAATTTCTCCATAAAAACAATTAAGTCTAATTAATAAACTGTTTTTTACCACCCAGTAGAGACACACAAAAAACCTAACCTTCCTTGAGGACAATTTCAACGTTAATCCTTTAAATGTGTCTCTTTAAAATTAGAAAATAAAAAACACGAATTTAAATCATACGTTGTACATACAAATTAATAAAATTTTCATATGAAACAATAAATTAAAAAAAAAATGTTAATTTTTCTAATGTTCAAGACAGAAACCAAGGAAACACACACAACCAAAATTTAAAAAAAAAAAAAAAACACATTTTTAATTGAATCATGATGAATATGATCAACACAACCTTTTTGGTTTCTTTTAAAAATCCATAAAAAATATTTATGAGTTCTATACGACAACAAGACCCTACAAGTAAACGAACGAAGGTGTTTAGCGTTGCACGTTCGCACGCGTACAACACGATGGATGGATGATTCACAACGACAAATGTAATGCAACAACTTTGAAAACAAACAAAAAAATAAAAAAAAATAAAATATAAAAACATTAAGTAGAAGTCGAAGACTAAAACAACCTGAGTTCTTGGAAAATCATATTCTTCTACAAGTAAATGTACGACAAATGTATACTACATACATCGTTCGTATTTATTTATTTATTTATTTATTTGTATAAATATCTAATTAGCAGTCTATTGGGGTTTCGATGATTTGATTTCCTAACTCCTCCTCAATGTTTTGTTTATAATCAGAGATTTTTAAGAATTAAATCATGATAGTTTTTATTTTTTCGCTTTTTGTTAATGTTGCCGAATTATTTCCTTGAAGCTATAAGATTTTTAATTTCTTAAAATTAAATAGAATATAAATTGCTTGGGAAAAAAATTGAAATCATGCGGCATCTTTTAAATGAAGAGCTATTACATATAAAAATATTGTTAGAAATCTAAGAATCATTATGGCTAAAAATAACAAAATGATCTAAATTGAAATATTTTAAATGAAAAAATTCCTAATTGTATAAAAAAAGATTTATAAAAAAATGGCAATTTCTTTATTGAGTGTCTTCCGATATTTTTGCTAATATTTGGCATATGCATACCCTATGAAAATTCGAGAATTTATTCACGATTTAAATAATTTCATTTTTACGTTTTTTTTTAACGATTCTTTATTTTGTGCGATTTGTTTTTATTTAAGTTAATATTTTCCACTTTGATGATTTTTGTGGGTTTTGTTATTTTTATTTCAGGAGCCCTTTTCATTTCAGCGATTATTTTTTGGCGTTTACAATTTTTTGCTCCTTATATTAGCTATTATTTTGCACTTTGGTTTCTATTTATTTTTGCGTTTTTTTTTTTTTAATTTTTAGCCGATTTTCTACGTAATAACGATTTTAATTATTTACAACTATTTTGTGAAAATCGTAATCGCCCAATTTTATACGATATAAGGTACTCATCGTATAAAATATTAAAAAATGTATACATTTGGATATTTTTTTTTTTTTATTTAGTTATCTTTTTCATAGAATTTTTCCTTTTAAAAACTTTTTCGTTTAGTCGATACAAATTACAAATTTTTTATTATTACAAATCACAATCCACGATTTTATCAAAATTCGTCAATTGCTTTTATATTACGTTTTTTTTTTTTTAATTTTTCTTAGTAGAAAAAATAAAAACACAATATTTCCGCACGAAAAAATATCACGAAATAGAAGAGAATTTATTAATTTCAAACGCTCTAAATGCTTCTTAATTTTATAAAATTAGTTGTTACTATATTTTTTATTATTATTTTAAACAAACGAACTAACTCCTTTAGAATTCTGTTTAATTTATTGTTTTTATTTTAATTTTCTTCATTGTTTTATATCCTGCTGAAGCTACTGATGACTACGATGATGATGTTGCCGTTTTACTATTTCATGTCAAATGACAAGTTACAATAAAATTTATAGTGTCCAATAATCAATATGGGTGGTAGGATCCTCTATAACAATATAATTTGTTGTTATTTGACTTTGAATAATTTTATTAAATTTGTATTTCATTTCTAAGTTTTTTGTTTTATTTTTTTTTTTACAATTCTCATGTCCTTCAAGGAAAATTTATTTATTTTACACTCATTCATTATTTCTCCATTTTTCATAAGAATTTAAATACAAAACAAAGTGTTTGTTGTTTGTTTGTTCATTTTAAATACAATATGAGATTTTAGAAATTCTATTGGTGTTTTTTTATCGAAATTTTGTTTTGAAAATTGCTGCATTAAATCAATAACAGTCAACTACCAGTGTTACTTTCTTGTTTAATTGTAAAATATTGTCTCAAATGCACGTGATGATTGTATATACATTGTGCATTATCTACATACATATGTATGTATGTAAATTGTATGCATTTATTTATGTATGTATATGTGTGTGTGCGTAAGAAATATTAAAATATTTTTAATACCATAAATCAAAATATACACTTTACATTATCAAAATATTTTAAATTCAGTGTAATTGTAAAAATGACAATGAAAATATTAACTGACTAGTTGATTAGTTAGTTGGATGGATGGCTAACTGGTGGACTAAGTGTCTGACGTGTATTTGTAATCTTTTAAAACAGTCTTGTAATTCATTTGACACTTGTTCTATTAGAGGCGGATACACTGGTTGTGCGTGCTTAACTGGGGGGTCGACAATTGGTTTTGTCTATCATTTTTATGTCATGAATGATAAATAAAAGTTATGCTCATAAAACATTCATTGATCACTATCAGAGATGCACACTGATCATACAAAATAACTAGGCATTTAAAAGAATATGTGATTTTAATGTTGTGGAACTTCCTTTTACGTTAGAATTATAAATTAATTTCACCTGTTTTCAAATGACATTAGTTAGTAGAAGTCATAAAAATTTGTATTATTTTATCTGCAATACATATGAGAAAAAACAAAAATTTTTGAAAAAAAAACGCAATTTTACCATGAAAATTCTGCATACACACTCATTACGCCAATGAAAAGTTAGGTTTTCTTCAAAAAATTCAAATTTTTTACGTGTTTATATTTAAAATATCAAATTAACATTTAATAAATCTATATATCCGATTTTAATTTACATTAACAAATAAAACTTTTAACAAAGTATCAGAAAACATATTATATCTGAAGTCACACGAAATCAATATTAAACGCTCTATTTACGCTTATATGGATAGCATGAACAATATGAACACATCTGTCATTATATATAAATACGATAGCATATATTTTGATCTCGCAAGATGTCATAAAAATAAAATAACTAAAATAATCAAAACGTTTAAGAAAAAATGATTGGAAATTTTGAGCGCAAAAAATAAAAATCAAGAATAAAAATTATTTTTTGACCAAAAAAATAGAAATCAAAAACAAAAGTTATTTTTTAAGCAAAAAATAAAAATCAATAATAAAGATTATTTTTTTATCGAAAAATAAACGTCGAAAAATAATCAATTTATTTTGAGCAAAAAATAAAAATCTAAAATAATTGTTGTTTATTGATTTTTTTTTTATAAAAATCAAAAAAATAAAAGTTTATTACATAATTCGAAAGCGCGACCAAA
>MINK01187773.1:5727-36242 GCA_001735545.1 Phormia regina
TAAATCCCATAAAAATGTTAATATTAATTTAATATTCGACACATATAACATTTATATACATATAAGTGAACCTGCAAAATTTTATGAAGATCAGTCCATAATAGACCATAGCTCTCATATAAGACCCAATTTGGGGAATCACCAAAAAGTGCATAAATACATGTGAATCTTAGTATCGACGTAATATCGTAATATTCTGTAATAGTATGTTTTTATTCTCCACCTAATTCAAGTATAGGTCCAGAATTGCCTCCTTCCCGAATTTTGGTCCGACTATACCTTCTTCTCTCGTTTTTATCTTGATAAGTCAAATTAGGTGAAACTATTATAATACTTTATGATCCAGTCGGTTTTCGGTGAAAAGCTGGGGCTTAATAGATGAATTCGGTTTCGGATGATAGTTCGGGATTATCAGGTTGATTCGGATTCGGATAATAACTGCCGGTTAAGAAGATTGATTCGTCTTCAGAAGATCCAGAGGTTTAACCTAAATTATTTTATAACAAGTGTACAAAGTCGAAGCCTTCCTATAAAGCTTTTACCTGAAGCCTCATTATTAAGGCATTCTCTGTATTGAACAGTATACCAGAACCTCTTTATTGCACAGTAGAACTAAGTCTCTGTATAGAACAGCAGATTAAAGTTTCTATATTGAACAGTCAACCGAAGACTGCATTAAATCGGACTCTGTATAGAACATTGGTCTCTGCATTGAATAGTAAGTCGAAGCCTCTGTATAGAACAGTATAACGAAGTATATTGAATAGTAGACCAAAGTCTTAATATTAAAAAGTAGACCCAAAGTCTGTTCATTAAATAGTGCACCGAAGTCTCTGTATTAAAGTAGGACCGAAGTCTCTTTATTGAACCGTAGACTGGATTCTCTGTATTGAACATTGGCCCTAAGCCTCTGTATTTAACAGTATGACGAAGCCTCTGTATTCATCTGTATAGCGAAGTCTATTGAACTGTAGATTGAAGTCTCTGCATTGAAGAGTAGACCGAAGCCTCTATATTGTACAGTAGACCAAAGTCTCTGTATTTAACAGTTGACCGACGTTTTTGTTTTAAAACATAGATCGAATTCTCTGTATTAAACTTTGGCCCTAAGCCTCTGTATTGAACAGTATGAGGAAAAGTAAAGCGAAGTCTATTAAACTGTAGATCCGAAATCTCTATATTAAACAGTAGACCAACGACTCTGTACAGAACAGAACAATCGGCCGAAAACTCTGTATTGAACAGTAGGTCCGAAATGTCTGTATTGAACAGTGGACCAAAGTCTCCGTATTAAACAGTAGACCGAATTCTCTGTATTGAACGACAGACCTTTGAATTAAAAATAGATCTTATCCCCTTATTTTGGAAGTCCTTTCGATAAAATGTTCATACAAATTTTTTAAAACCAAAAACATTTTACACGAAAATTTTTTCAAAGTGAGGTGAAGTGTTTTACCAAATAAGGATCTAATTTTTTGTATTGAACAGTAGGACCGAAGCCTCTGTATGGAACAGTAGACTAAAGTTGGGCGAAGTCATGGCTACCGATTCGTATCAGACGGTTTCGATATGTATTTGTCAAAACTACATAAAAGCTATAAACAGACTTATACCAAATTGAAATGGAATAACAATAAGGGTATTCATGACCAGCATTGATGTAAGTAATAAGGATGGTCGTGACAAAAGTGAGTGTTGTGATGCTGTGGGGATTAATATTATAAACTAAAAAATAATATAGGTACGTGGTTATGAGTGCTTGATGGTATTGACTTAAGGCTAAAAATAAATTAAACTGGAAATCAACTAGAACTAATCTACAACTAGAATTAAAGTGAACTCAAACTGAACTAGAAATAAACTAGAATTTTTCTAGAAATGAACTCTACCTAAACTAAATATGAAATATAGTTGTTCTAGATATATGAATTTTACTTCCTATTATTAAAATTTTAAAACATTTACCACTCATAACATCAACTTGCACAAAAGCCCTTAATCCTTTCTTCATTCAAAGGAGTATCACATACTTCTCATACGAATTAAAAAAAATAAAACAAAAAGTGAAATGCATAAACTGAACCATAAAAAAATTACAGACTATAAACATTTTATCATATTTAACATAATAAAATGGCAGCAACATTGTTTAACAAACAGCAAGTAAAACAAGGATAAACACAAATACTCACACACACACATACACACATAAAATTATACATTTGACTTGTAACAATAAAATGTTACACCGGAAATAAATGAACAAATTTTTCATGATGAAAATAAACAAAAACATATAATAAAGAGAGAAAGAGAGAGATAGAGGGAGAGAGAGGAAAAAACTCAAGTCAAATACTAAGAAATGTATATTTAAATACAATAATAAAAAATGAGTTCTTTTAAATAAAAGACAGAATATATGTAGAGAAAAAATACTAATAATACCTTATAACTAGAATCCAGCACATTAGATGCTATAGCTGGGTTCTTGTATTTTCTCTAACAAAAATTGTTATTTTATTTTTTTGCCTTAACATTAATGTTGACATTAGATGTGTTTTATTTTTATAGTAAACCATGTAATTTGTAGTGGCTTTAGTTCTTTTTTTCTCTCTTTTTCTATCTAGAATTAATGAAAAATGTCATTAGTGAAAACACACGTTAATTCTTGTTGAAACATGTCCTAATAAATGCGACATCATTATTCAAATCCTAATTTAAAGAGATGAATGGGGCGTGTAACTAGCTTAAGACTTCCTTTAAAACTAGCAATGGGTAATGAATATGTGTGAGAGTGTGTGTGTTCTTTTTTTTCTCTTTAACAAAAATAAAGACAGAAAGCAAAAAATTATAAAAATAGAAACAATGGTAAAAGTACACCCACTTATGATACTAATAATAGAGTGTAGAGTAGTAGCTATAAATTAATATCCATTTCTTAGTTGACGAACAGAATTTATTTACATGGAAAAAATTTAAAATCATTGTGAAAGGAAAATTTTATGTTTAGCTAGAGTTACGCAGCGAAAAGTTTTATAATACATTTTATTAAAAATAATTAAATTATGCTGTAAGAGATAAGAAAGTAAAATTGTTTTGACATTTAAATTCCAACTTAAGTTTTCTTACAAATATTTGCTGGGTTACTCTTAATACTTTCTATTAAATAAATAATAAATGGCGTTATAACTTCATTGTGTGGGCAAGGTTTCTGATCAGATAGAATTGAATTGCATGAAGGAGTTATAAAGGGACACCTAATCTTTCAGCAAACTTATCTTATAGTCAACTAGTGATAACACGAAATAAACTACATAAACTTAAAGTCAATTACCACGAGTTAGTAAAAGTAACTGATACAAATCAAGTGCGATTTAAAATAGCATAAATATATTTTTGTAACTGTAAAATATAATTTAAGTGAATATGATTTTTCTCTTTCTTTTGCCAAGAATCTTTCAAATCAGATTTTATTCGTAAAAGTTTTTATGTTTGAAAAGTTTTACATATTCGAGGTTGTCAACTTCGACACCTTGTAGTGTGTTTCGGACTACCACAGGGTGACTACAACTTATCTCTACAACTTATCTAACCATTTCAATTCGATTCGACCAGAAGTTTAGGATATATAGATTGGTTACCAAAACCTTTGCGGTTGTGCTTCTAAAAAACTTTCTATATTATTCTTTATAAAATCGAATTGTACCTTCCAGGGTTAATTAATATTAAAACTGATGAGTCCCTCTCTATACATTTTTGGAGGCATATATTATTTAGTTCCCTATCACCCAAATAAAAATGATGTCAAAACCTACTCGTTAAGGAAATGTTTCTCTTGTAATTCTTAAGACTCCAGTTATAGATTATATGAAGTATTTCAGCTCGAATGCTGATTTTGTTATAATATAAAGATTATTCAATTCCTTGCTCATTCTGCAGAGAGCTGACGCTGGATTTAGAAGTATCATTCAATGGTTCATTCTGATAATTTTGGAAAAGGAGTGAAATTGCTGTCTTAGTTGATTATAGTCCCTGGAAGTAAAAAGCAAATTCTTTTTAACATTTTTCGGCCATCTTGGGTTTTTCGTATCTCTGTGTTACCTTCTTGTTGGTCTCTCCACTGAGTCATACCGAATGATGAAGATTTGCTCCGATAGTGACAGGAGACCCCCTGTGGTTCCCTACCATTTCACGGACCATTTTGTTTGGTAGTGGGTGCTCATGGTCATGCGCCATGTACCAGGAAAGAAGCAAGATAGATTTCGTNTTGTTTTTTTTTTTGTTTTTTTTTTTTTTTTTTTTTTGAAAGATAGCAGTGTCGTCGACGTCAACTAATTCTAAGTTCAGGAGAGCGTCTATGTCCTTTATAACAATATTGTCTAACTAGGATGCCTTTGTGAAGTTCGAGAACACAGTCTTGTCAACTATGTCGTCGTTTAATACTTGAGATTTTGATGTTGGCCTTATCATTCCTCGGTAGACGCTCTGTCTTATTCTATCAATTAGTGTATATGTCTCTCCTTCTACCTTAGTGGTAGCAATAATTGTTTATTAGGAGTTGCACAATATTACCTGTGTCTAATTACGATTCCTTTATGATGTTCGAGAGCGCAATCTCTTTAACTACGTCTACGTTTATCTTATAATTCCTCGGTAGATGCGCAGTCTTTTACTGTTGAATCAGTATATACGTTCTTCATTCTGCCTTAGTCGAAATCTGGAATGACCGCAATTAACCTAGGTCTGCGATGAATTTCACTTATAGGTCACTATTATGAGCAAATAATTTAATGTGGCCTTGAAATCAGCCAGCATTACCATTTTGGGTAGAAGGACCTAGATTCTCCTTGTGAATTTTCCAGTACATCACAATTGATTACATTTCTCATGAGAGATAGCACGCTCACAGAATTGCCTATTCACATGCTTCGTGTTATTTTGACAGCCACCTTAAGTATTTGGCTAACGTGTGGTAACAATTACCCACCGGATCTCTGAAGCTTAGACTCTCCAGTTTCAACGGGATTATCCTCGCCAGCTCTTATAATGCGGTATAGCTTTCATGTGGCCCTATCTCATATACAAACATGTCGGCTATATATAAGACGTTAGGCTTTTGTGTTAGGATTTTTTCGATGCACCGCTTTTTTAGCCGTGGAGGCAGTTGAGGGCGTAGGTAACGCCCTGTAATGGCTGTGTCCGTTGTAGGGACTTAGGGCATACATATTCATTTACTTAACCCAACTTTTCTTAGAGTGGATATTTTTATTAATTTTTTTTTAGTCATTGATTCCCGATTGTAAAAAGAGAAAATGCTGATGAGAACATTATTGTTCTGTTGGGCTCTCTTAACTCCTACTTTTTCCACAAGCAGTATGAAATAAATAAATTTTCGGAGGACTTTTCTAGTGGCCCTTGTGTTTAAATCGGAGACACGCAAAATAGTGCACATGTGTAAAAACTCTTCTGAGTTCTACACACCGAGATGCTCCTACAGAGTAGCAAAATCAATCAGTCTCGATTAAACGTTCAAACTGCAAGATTTTGCTATTGATTTATTTTTCAAAAACACTGACAGAAATATGCAATTAAATATTAGAGACTGATTATTTATTAAATTTTAATATATTTTTAATAGTGTTTTTAAGAAGCTTTTTTAATATACATATATTGCAGTGCTCTTCAAACTGACACACATGTGCAAATGAACTCTGAGTTTCTTAAACCGACTTACACTTACAAATAAATAAAATCTCACAGTGTAGCTTGATGAAAAAACACTGAAAGATATATTTAATGAAATGCATTTGATATATTTTTTACATTTTTTTAAAGAAAATTAATTTAATATTCATTTACAGTTTTCATTTCAAGTATAAAACTGAATTTTAACTTAATTGCAAATGGATAAATTTTTAAACAGCTACTGAAATATTTTATTGAAGTGTTAAATTACACTTAAAAATTTAAAGAACAAAACATTATTTAAATTTCTCCATAATTCTATATAACCACAAAAAAATTTTATTTTACTTCAAAATTATCTAATCATTTTGATGCCTTTATTTTACAACCTTCTCCTTAATATGAAATAAAATTTTCACCATTCAAATTTGATGTCCTTTTCATGTAATTTTAAGAACTATTGTTTGTTTCAAACAAAAGTGTTTATTTTCCAATTTATTTTTTATTTTATTTTTATTTCTTTTCTTGCATTTATTTCAGTTTTAAACTAAGGGATTTAGTAACAAGTAAAAGTTGTTAAATTTCCATAAAGTTTGTTTTATTATTTTTCTTTATTTGTATCTTTTTAACAACTTTTAACCCCTTTTTTAAATAAACTTTGTCAAAATCGCCTCAAGGAGAAGGAGAAATAGAGATGAAACAAAAAAAAAACAAAAAAGGGAGATTAAAGGTATCTTGTAATTTTTGTCTCCAAATGACAAATAGTTTGAGGAAGCAAATGTTGTTAAAAATTTATATAATAAAGGTAAATTGTTTGAGTAAATATTTAGAAAAACGTGACGTATAGGGGATAGTTAAAGGAAGTTAAGTATATTTTAAATTAATAAGATTTTTATGGAAGAAACTAAGACAAGATATTTTTATATCTATAAAATTTAAAAATGACATAAAAATATTAAGTAGAGTTATTGTTGATATATAAATGTTTTTAAATTGTATGAATTGTATTAATAATATTATTAATATTTTCATTTTTTCTTTTCTCATTACAGGTATGTACACAAAATTAAGTTTAAAACCCTTTATGTTATAAATGTAAGTTGATACTTAAACATTTTTTTCCTTTAGAAATATTCTCATAAATAAATAAAAACTCTCTTTAGCATATTTAACATTACATAACCTTCATCTTCTTTAATTTTATAGCCTACTTTCAGGCTGTAGGCTATAAAATTTTAAATCCAAATTTTAACTTCAAATAAATTGTCTACTACTTAAACTTAATCTCTTGACCAGACATATGTATTAATTTTTAAGAATTTTTCAATATTTTTTATATATTTATTTTATATAATTTATATATAATTTAAAATCAAAGTATTCCTTAAGGCGTTAACTATAATTTTATTATAAAGCATATTTTTCGGCTTAGTATTAAAAATTTAAAATAAAATTTAAATTGAAAAAAAAAGGATTTCTCAAACTAAAATGAATTTACCTTTATCAATGTCAAGGAAAATTTAACAATATCTAATAACTTTTTCTCATAATAAAGCAAGATAATTCCTTTTCCTTACATTCTCCTTAAGTTAAAAGTGAGAAAAATAAAATAAAAAAATGACAACATAAAAATTCAAAAGTTCAAACCCTTTTCAAACTTTTAACCTTAGAAATTTAAAATGCCAGCTGTTAAGTTTAAATGAAAGGCAAAATGACTAATTTTTAAAATTTATATACTTTCAGCAATTAATTTAACATTTTCCTTTTTTTAAATTTGTTCTCGTTATTTTTACACTTTTCCTGAAATTTTTTTTACTTAATATATGCGCGTGTCTGTTGGTCCATTAACTATTCTTTTCCACCACCCAATTTGTTATTTTATTTTTGTATTTTTTTTTTTTTTTAAATGATTAATCACTGCGTATTTGAGTTTAATCCTCAGATGTTTAAGTATTTCTAATAAATTATTTAAAAACCCATATAAAAGTAAACAAACAATATCTATCGTTTTATCAGGAGTGTAAAATATTAATGGGTACTTAAAGTAATTTAGACATTTTGGGAGACTATAAGTCGTCTGTTGGGAGCTAAATTGTTTTAGATAATAAAACTATGAAAAAATTAATAGTTTTATTTATTTGTTTATTATTTATTTATTTACTACAGCCTTGTCTGCATACCGGACTATAGTAAAAAGACAAAATTTAGACCATAGACTAGACTATTTTCTTGACTAAAGGCTAGACTGAAGTCCGGACTATAGTGTTACCTATAGCCTGGACTGTAGTTCTTACATGACTATAGCCTGGACTATAGTCCTTACTTGACTATAGATTTGGCTATAATCTTGGCTATAGTCTTGACTATAGTCTTGAGTATAGACTTTGCTATAGCCCGGACTATAGTCTTGACTATAGACTTGGCTATAGTCTTGACTATAGACTTGGCTATAGTCTTGACTATAGTCTTGGCTATAGTCTTGACTATAGACTTGGCTATAGTCTTGACTGTAGTCTAGGCTATAGTCTTGACTGTAGTCTAGGCTATAGTCTTGACTGTAGTCTAGGCTATAGTTTTGACTATAGTCTTGGCTATAGTTTTGACTATAGTCTTGGCTATAGTTTTGACTATAGTCTTGGCTATAGTTTTGACTATAGTCTTGGCTATAGTTTTGACTATAGTCTTGTCTATAGTTTTGTAGGATTGACTATAGTCTTGTATATAAATTATTTATTTATTTTATTTATCTGTTCACTTATCGTATTAATTATTATTTTTTGTTAAGCTTCCATTAACAAGAATTAATTCCTTTAAAACTCTATATAAGCTTTTAGCTGTAGTTTAATCATTCCTCCCTCCCCACCCGTAAAGGATTAAAAGAGGTTTCTATTTTCAATTGTATCGCATTAAACACCTTTTGTTCAATTATGTCATTAAAGCAAAACAACATAAATTTATGGATTTTATAAACATATGTAAGCGGAAAATTAAACGAGGGCTAAGCAAAGAGAAAATTAAAAATTTTCAAAATCAAAAAAATTACAAAATTGCTTACGCATTCTTCTTTTTAAAAAACTAAAAATCTTTTTAAACTTTTAAAACTTTTGAAAATATAATTAATAATAGAATTTCTCATATATCCTCTTTTATGGTTATAAACATATTTGATTTTGATCTAAACAATTATACGCTTTAATAAAATCCCGCATTTCAACATAAATGCATTAGAAATTCTTATATGTATAATATATAAATGTATATGTATGTATGTATGTAGATGCTGACATACATTGACAATGATATAGAACAAATATCGTGAATGAATAAACATTTTTCGTATACACTTATATATATAGAGATATTTCTCCCTGCGGTAGCACTCTAACAAATAATAATTAATTATTCTATAATTGGCCAAATTTACATACTAAATAGAAAATTTCCATTGTTTAGCATAAATAAATGAAATAGTAGCACTTAACACTGAGAATATATAAGTATGTTTACAAATAATAGGGTAATGCCTTCTTTGGAAAGAGAAATTTTAGGCTCAATTTTTTTTGTTGCTAGTATAAAAGTAATGGAAACATTTAAAGATAAATATCTTCCTTAATTTTATTGTTAACGGATTAGTTAGTTCACCGATTTTTAAGTTAATAACTCCAAGAATACAATAGGTGGCAGTACTTTGCACCGCCCTTATGTGTTTTTTCCCTCAAATGTAATTAAAAATGGATTTCGTTATCATTGTGTTTAATATGAAATATGCATAATCAGTGATTACCTTACATTTATTATAAGTTGCAATAATTATTATTCTTATTTGAAAATGCATTATTTAAAAATTAATATTATAATGGTTTACAGATAAAAACATTAGGAGGGATGCTTAATTTTTACTAAAAAAAAATTGAGAAAATTATTACCAGAATTTAGTCGTAACTGATCTCAGATTATGATCTGTTGACTGTAGATCAAAATGCAATCGATTTCGATTAGACTTAAAATGGACTATTAAACGGAATATAGCCTTGGGCATTTACTACGGTTTTGACTACTGGTAGAATAGAGTCTTAGCTATTCACTACAGTTTTGACTACAATAGTTTTGATTACAATAGAAATATGCTTTTTACTGTTAACTAGACTATAATTTATAGTTAAATATAGACTAGACTATAGTCTTGATTATAGACTATACTATAGTCTTGACTATAGACTATACTATAGTTCTGACTTTTACTGGACTGTATTCTATAGTCTTGACTATAGAATATAGTCTTGACTATAGACTATAGTCTTGACTATAGACTATAGTCTTGACTATAGACTATAGTCTTGGACTATAGACTATAAGTCTTGACTATTAGACTATAGTCTTGACTATAGAACTATAGTCTTGACTATAGACTATAGTCTTGACTATAGAACTATAGTCTTGACTATAGACTATAGTCTGGACTATAGACTATAGTCTTGACTATAGAACTATAAGTCTTGGACTATAGACTATAGTCTTGAATATAGACTATAGTCTTGACTATAGACTTAAGTCACTGTAGACTATAATGGTGGCTACAGAAATATAGTCAGGACTATAGCCAATAGTCTATTAGATCTATAGTCTGAATATAGACTATAGATCTAACTATAGACTATAGATCTAACTATAGACTATAGTCCTGACTATAGACTAGAGTCCTGACTAAAGACTAGAGTCCTGACTATAGACTAGAGTCCTGACTATGTATTATAGTCCTGACTATAGACTATAGTCCTGACTATAGATTATAGTCCTGACTATAGACTGTCTATTGGCTATAGTCCTGACTATAGTCTTGATTATAGTTCTGAATATAGACTATAGTTCCGACTATAGACTATAGTTCTGAATACAGACTAAAGTTCTAACTATAGACTATAGTTTTGACTATAGTTCTGACTTTAGACTATAGTCTTGATTATAGATTATAGTCCTGATTATAGACTATAGTCATGACTATAGATTATAGTCCTGACTATAGACTATAGTCTGGGCTATAGACTATAGTCTTGACTATAGACTATAGTCTTGACTATAGACTATAGTCTGGGCTATAGACTATAGTCTAGACTATAGACTATAATCTTGCATATCTTGACTATAGACTATAATCTTGACTAATAGACCTATAGTCTGGACTAAGATTATAGTCTAGACAATATTCTTGACTATAGTATGAACTAAATTCTTGAATATAGTCTGAACTATAGTTTTGCTCATAGATTGGACTATAGTTTGGACTACACTTGATTATAATCTTGACTAGAGCCTTGATTATTGAATCGACTATAGACTTAATTATTGAATCGACTATAGCCTTGATTATAACTACAACAGTTTTGATTATTAAAAAAAATAATATATAGTTGTTAGTCTTAACTAGACTATAGTTTGTAGTCTTGACTATAGACTTAACTAGAAGCTTCACTTTAAACTTGACTATAGCTTTGACTATAATCTGTATTATATTCTTGTCTACAGTCTGAACTAAATTCTTGATTATAGTCTGAACTATAGTCTAAACTATATTCTTGACTATAGTCTTGGACTATAGCTTTGACTTTACACTTGGGTATAGTCTTGACTATAGACTTGAATGTAGCCTTGACTATAGCTTTGACTATAGCTTTGACTATAGACTTGACTGTAGACTTGGCTATAGACTTGACTATAGGCTTGACTATAACCTTGACTATAGACATGGCTACAGCCTTTATTACAGACTTGGCTATAGTAATGACTATAGTCTGAACTATAGCCTTGATTTTAGTCTGAATTATTTTGAAATATAGTCTTAACTATATTCTTGACTATAATCTGAAATATACTTTGGATTATAGTATTGACTATATTCTTGGCTATAATTGAAATATAGTCTTGACTATAGTCTTGTCCATAGACTGGAATATAGTTTTGAATATAGACTATACTCTAGTTTTGACTAAATACTAGTCTTGACTGTAGACAATAGCCTGTACTATAGTCCTTACTATAGACTGGAATATAGTCTTAACTTGAGACTGAACTAATCTAAACTATAGTCTTAAATACATTCTAATATAATCTTGTCCATAGAGAAGACTATAGTTTTGACTATAGACTATAGACTTTACTGTAGTTTGGGCTATGGTATTAACAATATCCTGGACTATAGTCCTTACTATAGGCTGGACTATAATCTTTACTACATTTTTTACTACAGTCTAATGACCACACGTAACTGTAGACTTGTTTATTTCTAAGACTAGTTTAAAAAATATAATGTAAGGACTATTTCTCAGGATAACACTATACTTGATGATATGCTATAGAATGGTTTAGAAAAGAAACTGTAAAATACAAATCGCAAATCCTTTCTGTTGAACACTTAATTCGTTTCTTAAATAAAACAGCATGTTTTATGACTTTTTTTTAATTTGTTCTTATAAATTTATCTAAACAAAATTATAGCATACTTTAGGGATATTTTGTTAAAGGCTATTTAATGGCATACTTTACAATGACCAAGATTAAGTAGATTCTGGATATAAGTTTAACAAAATGTTACCCTTTTTTTTTTCTTAAGGCTTTTTAATTTAAAAATATTTATATTTTTTTTTGGATACTTAAGGGTAAACCAAACCAACATATAAAGGGAAAGGATGAAGAAAAAAAAAGCAATTTGTCTGGGTATATAATTTAAAACCAGCAGGCTCATATAAACAGACATAGACAAAAAAATTCTTGTGTTGAAATTTTAATTACGATAAAAACATTTAAATTTTGTTGGAATATATAACATAAAAAGAAGGATGCTATGACTTGTAAATGTGAATGTGTTAATGTGTGGCTTTGTAACTCTAACAGTAAACCATTAAGTTTACTTACAGAACTAAGACAAAGAGGAACAGTAATAATAGAAATGAATGTCAATGATATTGCTACTATAGTTAAATTGAAATTAAATTGCTAAGTAGGTTTTGTTTTAAAAATTTAGTTTGATGTTTTAGCTCAAACAAGTTAGAAAATTGATTAATTTTAAATCTATATACATATGAGTGAACTGTAGTAGGTTTAATTTAAAAATTTTAATATTCACTGATTTTTTAATATATTTATTTTTGTTGATGGAAAAATGTTGATAAAGTGACTTAAAAATAATTAGGATATTTTGATAAAGAAACAAAATTAGTTTGGGAGCATTTAAATTGATATAGCCTTGTGTGTTTACCATTCCTGATATTTGTTATTTCCATTTTGTGCTTTAGTGGTGTCTCAGTAATATTTGTGTATCTGTATCTTTGTATTTTCTCTTACCAGCATACAAATATTCATATTTGAAAAGTGCTATATTCAATTTGTATGGCGTTAATGTAATAAAAATCACTTATACTTCCAGTAACGCACTCGTGAGGATATATTTAAAGATACAAAAAAAAAAAAACAAATTTTAAAATACACTTAAAAAAAATCGTTTCATATTAAAGCGAACAATTGGTTAAAATTTCAAGAAATTAAAAAAAAAAAACTCCGACATCATAGCTTGGTCTTAAACGTTTATTCCTAAAGAATTTTCTTAAATATTATTAGAGAAATTGAAAAGGTTTTTAAATTCCACCAAAATTTTTCTGCAGGTGTACGACTTTACTTATGGTTGTGTATACACTTGACAATTTTAAAAAAGAAATCATGTTTGGATTTTTTTCCCTTTTTTTCGCTATTTTGTCTACATTTTTTTTTTTTTTTTAGCCGGGAATTTTTTTTACGGGAAATTCTCATATGAGAAATGTAGAAAAAAAACTGAGAAGCAAAAAATTCAACACACACTAAAAACTCAACAGAGATTTGTTGAGCAACATGTTTGATGAGGCGGTTGGCTGTTGGTTGGGGTTTATGTCTACGTAATGCTCATGTGCTTGTGTACTCAAACCCAAAATGTGTTTGTTTGAGTGAATAAAACATTAAATTGAAACCGGGAAGTCTAGAGAGCAGAAGGTATGACATGGAATATAAACTCTATATAATAATATGGTTTATCACCATTTGGGGAGGTGTGATAATAGCAGGGCGGTGGAAAAAAAAAGAAGGAAACATGACAAATGGAAATTTTATAGATTTATATATAACAAGTCAATTACAAAATATATTCAAAACAAGTCCCTAAATATAAAAAAAAATGGAATTTCACATCTTAGTAATAAAAAAAACTCCTCCCTTTAATATTTCCACATCTCTGTTTACTTAAATAATCCATATATTATGACGTTATATTTGTAACATCATCATGATACTGCTTCTGGCAATGCTGAACGTTTATTATAAAATATTGTTTGTAATAATGTATCATTTCGTTGTGTTGTTGTCATTTGTTTATTCGTGTGTAATGCTGGTTTGTTGTACATGTTTGTTGCCATTTTAACAACACAAATATATCTTCATTGCATTTGCTTTAGCTGCTGGTGTTACTGCTGCTGTTTCTGCTACTGTCACAACAGTTCCTACAAACTCTATGACTATTTTTGTTGCTCAATTTTACTTAGTGTTTGTTAATGTTGTTAGACTAACATAGTACATAGAAATGGGGCACATATCATACTTTTTGTTTATACTAACGTGTATGAGTAACATCTAAATTACGTTTGTTTGTGCTACAGGCATAAAATACTATTTTTTGTTTTGTTTTATTTATATGTAGTCGTGAAACATACAATGTTTTTAGTATGTACATTTAAAGTCGAGATTTTATTCTTTCGTTGTAACTAAAAGCTTTCCTGAGTACATAAAATAAAAATGAAAATATATCATACTTAGCTTACCTTACACTCATAGCACTGGAGTTCTAGTCAAGACTAAAGTCGATTCTATATTCAAGACTATACTCTATTCTGTAGCCAGGACTAAAGTCTAATCTATAGTCAGAAGTATAGTATATTCTATAGTTAAAACTGAAATCTAGTTTATAGCCAAGACTTTAGTCTATACTATAGTCACGAGTATAGACTATATTCACGACTTTAGTAGTCAATACTGTAATTTGTTCAATAGTCAAGACTATAGTATATTCTATAGTCAATTCTATATAAACTATAGTCGAGGCAATAGTATATTCTATAGTCAAGGTTATAGCCTATTCTATATTCAAGACTATAGTCTATTTTATAGTCAATACTTGTGTATATTCTACAGTCAAGACTATAGTTTATATTATAGTATATGCTATAGTCAAACGACTATATTCTACTCTATAGTTAAGGTTATTTCTGTAGTTAAGGCTGTGGTCTATTCGACAGTCAAGATTATAGCCAAGACCATAGTCTATGCTATAGTCAAGACTATAGTCTATGCTATAGTCAAGACTATAATATATGCTATAGTCAAGACTATAGCCTATGCTATAGTCAAGACTATAGTCTATACTATAGTCAAGACTATAGTCTATGCTATAAGCAAGACTATAGTCTATGCAATAGTCAAGACTATAATCTATGCTATAGTCAAGACTATAGTCTATGCTATACTCAAGACTATAGTCTATGCTATACTCAAGACTATAGTCTATGCTGTACTCAAGACTATAGTATATGCTATAGTCAAGACTATAGTCTATGCTATAGTCAAGACTATAGTCTATGCTATAGTCAAGAATATAGTCTATGCTATAGTCAAGACTAAAGTATATTCTATAGTCAGACGTATAGACTATTCTATAGTTTATTTTACAGTCAAAACTAAAGTCTAGTTTATAGTCACGACTTTAGTCTATTCAGTAGTCAAGACTATAGTATAATTTATTGTCAAGACTATAGTATATTCTATAGACGAGGCATTAGTCTTTTCTATATTCAAGACTATAGTCTATTATTTAGTATTCAATAGTAAAAACTATAGTCTATTCTATAGTCAAGCTATAGTCTATGCTAAGTCATGACTATATTCTATTCTGTATTCAAGGTTATGCTATTTTCTATAGTTAAGGCTATGATCTATTCGACAGTCATGATTATAGTCAAGAATATAGTCTATGCTATAGTCAAGACTTTATTTTATTTTATGATCAAGACTAAAGTCTAGTTTATAGTCAAGATAATAGCCTATGCTAAAGTCTAGACCGTAGTCTGTGCCATAGGCAAGACTATAGACTATGCTTCTATTCTATAGTCATGGTTATGGTATATTCTGTAGTTAAGGCTATGGTATATTTTACAGTCAAGATTATAGCCAAGACTATATTCTATTCTTAAGTCAAGGCTGTATTCTATAGTCATAAATATAGTCAAGACTATGGACTATTCTATAGTCAAAACTGTAATCTATTTTATAGTCAAGACTATAAGCTATTGTATACTCAAAACTATATCCTATTTTTTATTAAAATCTATAGCCTTTTCAAAAGTCATGATTATAGTAAAAACTATAATCACGACTAAAGTCTTTTCTGTACTCAAGACAACACGTTTAACTATAAGTTATACTATATTATACAAGTCAAGACTATAGTATTTTCTACACTCCTGATTTAAATCTATTCTGTACTAAGGAATATTGTCTATTCTATAGTCAGGACTATAGTCCATGCCATTATCAAAATTATAACAAAATTATAGCTAACTCTAAAGCCAAAACTATAGTTTATGTAGACATATTTATAGTCTGTACTATGTTCAGTATTGCTGTATCTAGTCTAGACATAACTACAAAATGCATTACACTGTTTTATTTAATTCAAAGCCTAATTTATTTTAAATCATACATTAATTTTTGAGTGTAATATTTCTATTTATGGGTCTTTTAATTTATGCTTCAAATGAATTCTGTCTAATGTTTATGGCCGGGATAGTATATGTGAAATTTTTAAAGTTACGTATGTGTTTTATATAAATTGCTGGGTGTTAAATCCATATAAAAAAAAGCATTAAATTTCTACGCTCGGTTGCATTAATTTGTTTTTGTCATTTTTCATTTCTGTCATCGCCCATCATCAGAATCATCAGGATTGCAATAGCAAAAGCAATAACAACATCATCATTGTCGTCATCAACATCATCTAATATTTATACAACATGTAAATTTATGCGAAAATTTTCTTAACAACATTTGGGACTCTTTTGGTATGTACTTTGTTTTTTTTTTTTTGTTCTACTCATATTTTTGCTCTAGCCCTCTCGTCATCTGCTTTTACAGTTGCAAAAAGATGAAAAAGAAATGCAAATGCCTTTTAGGTGGCACAAAAAACAATATTTTTTATTTGTAGCAATATCAAAGACTCATCATCTTGCAACTACTGTTGTTGTTGTTGTTATTGTAGTGCTGGTATGTAGTATCTGAAACGAAAAAAAAAAAAAATTGTCTTTTGAAGTGTTGAAAACATAGTTAAAATTTAATTAAAAATAGATATTTTCGTGTTGATGATGAACCCAAAAAAAAAAGAATTGTGTTTTAAATGAACTTCGTTGGAAAGTCAACAGAAGGAAAAAGATAAAATGTGATACAATCATCAGAAAATAATAAAAAAGAACTTAATTCAAGGTTTTTGGTAAATTTATTTTCCACTTGGTTTGATTTGATGATGTATTGGTTGTAGGATCCTTGACATTTAAAATGTGTCAATTAGTGGTGAGATAAATATTTTCAATTATTTTGAAGGTTATGTTTATACAGATTATTTGACATTTTGCATAAATTTCTTCATTCCATAATATTACTTTATTTATTCAAACTAATATATGTTGGCAAAAACTTTTTTAACTGACATCATATGTAAAAAATAGTTTTAAATAAAATAAAATTGAAAAATAATGTTTAACTTTCTTTCCTAAACATAAATTATCCTCTAGTGTTTGCAACTAACATATAAAAAATTTGACTTGTCGATAAAATTCTTTTTTAGAAAAATTGCAATAAATGTAAAACATTGTTGCAACTGACAAGTTGTATAGAAATTGCAAAAAAAAATATATTTTTTTCAGTTGCATATTAAAAAAAGAACTGGTTATAGAAAAAAAGTGTATTTTCCTTTTACTCATTCATTCAAGCTTCAAATAAAAGTTTCTAGTTTTATTTTAAGAAAAAAGAATACTTATCAAAAAAATAAAAAAAAAGAGTTTAAAAAAAGTAGATTGAAATATAAAAGAAAATATGTCTGTTCAAAAAAGAAACAAAACAAAAAAGGAAAGATATGAAAGTTCAGCATATAGACTTTCTTTTGTAACAAATGTTTTTTTTTTTTCTATTGGTGCCCCCAAAAAAATCTAAAAAACTTTCAAATGTTTTAAAACAGAAAATTCTGTTTTGGGCCACAAAAGAAAGGAAGTCATAAGTTTAAAAAGAAGAGTAACTATTGTAAAATATATTGAAATATTTTGTAACCAGATGTAAGAAATACTTGATCAGTTTGGCTGAAAATAGATTAAATTATTAGCAATTGTACATGGAAACATAACAATTTTTAAAATATCCTGCGATAAATTAGTTAAAAGGAAAATTTAGTATATTCATGATAATAATCAAGTCCGTAGTAAAGAATATTGGAAACTTTATATTCTGGACTATGGTTTTCTCTGTAGCCATCAGTATTAATTACTCTCTGGCCAAAACCACAGTCTATGCTATAGTCGAAACTATAATCTATACTAAAAAATACTTTAGTCTAAAGCTACAACTAGTCTTGTCTATAGTCGGTAATAGTGTCGTATATATAGAGACTTGCCAAATTAATAAGATATAGCCTTGACTACGAAATAGTTTTGGCTAACAGTTAGACTATAGTCATTACTAAAAAGTACCTTAAGAATAGACTACAGCTCTTCACTATAAAATAGACTATATTCTTGACAATAGTCTTGACAGAAGAACAAACTGTAGTTTTGACTATAGAATAGACTATAATCTTGACTAGAGCAAATACTATGGCTATTATTATACAATAGATCAAATTCTTTACTATACAATAGACCTAAGTGTTGACTATAAAATAGGCTATATATTATGTTTACTATACAATAGTCCTGATTACGGAAATAGAAATAAAATATAGTCTTGGGTACAGAATAGATAATATTCTTAAGTATAGAATAGACTATATTCTTGGGTATAGAGTATACTATTGTCTTGTCTATTGTTTTGGGTATGGAATAGACTATAGTCTTGAGTATAGAATAGATTATTGCCTTGACTATAGAAAATATTACAGTTTTGACTATAGAATAGACCATATACTATAGAATTTTCTATAGACTTGACTATACATTATACTATAGAATAGACTATAGCATTGACAGTAAAATAGATTAAAGTCTTGATGATAAAATATACTATAGTCTTTGGAATAGAATATGCTATAGTCTTGACTATCGAATGGGCTATAATCATGACTACAGAATAGACTTTAGCCTTGCTTAAGAATAGACAATAGTCTTGACTAGAGAATAGACTATAGTCTTGACTATATAATATTCTATGGTCTTGACTATTAAATAGATTAAAGTCTTGACTATAGAATAGACTTTAGACTTGACTATAGAATAGTCTACAGTCTTGACAATAGAATAGACTATATTCATGACTATAAAATAGCCTATATTCATCATGACTATAAAATATACTATAGTCTTAACTATAACAGACTATAGTTTTTACTTTATAATAGACCATAGCTTTACTATAGAATATTGTTTTGATTATAGAATAGACTTTATAGTCTTGAATATGAAATATACTGTAGTCTATATTCTTGACTATAATTAAAATATAGTGTTGACTATAAAATATATTATAGTCTTAACTATAGGATAAAATATAGCCTTGACAATGGAAAAGACTATAGTCTAGACTGTGCAATATATTTTAGAACTATCGAATATTATGGTATCTTGACTGTAGAAATGACTGCGGAATGTACTATAGTCTTGACTATGGAATAGAATATTGTTTTGACTACCGAATATTCCATAGTTTTTACTATAGAATAGTTTTGAGGCATTACTACAGAATAGGGCAAAGTCTTGATTATGGAATGGGTTATAGTTTTGAATAGGATAGACTATAGTCCCAAAAATAGAATAGCCTATAGTCCCAAAAATAGAATAGCCTATAGTCTCGACAATAGATTTACTACAAAATATACTATAAGTTTTGGCAGTAGAACATGCTACAGTTTGAAATAAAGAAGAATTGTAATCTGTGCTATAAAATATACTGCAATCCTAATTTTAGAATAAACTGTAGTATGTTTAATATAATACTATTTAGCAAGTGAATTAAACAGCTTTTGAATATCGTTTCATATTCCCATTTGTCAAAACAAAAAAAGTTCAATGACCTCTATTTAGCTTTCAAAAAAATCTTTATCAAAGGTTTATTAACCCTATAAATCATTGCAAGTTAAAGCAATTCAAAGCACTCTAACAAATTTTCTATATGCACTTTCGACAATTTAATTTAATATTAATTTTTATTACAATATTCCTCCTGTCAATCACTCTTTCTCTCTCTCTCTCTCTCTGCCTGTTACTTCTTTTAGCTTTTACTTTATAAAAAATAATAATAATAAAGAACTTTTAACAAACAATAAAAACTAAATTCATTTAATAATATGAGTCTCTTAAGACCAATATACATGATAAATGCACTTTATTAACTGCTGCATATGACTTCAGTCTATATCTTCTACTTATTCTTTGTTAACAACATCTAATTGTAACTACATGCATATGTATGTACGTATGTATGTATTGAAAACTTCTTCATATATGTGAAGTTCAATTTCTACTATAGACAAATAAGACATTTTAAAATTCCTACAACCGAAGCCGCGTTCTCTTTTTAAAGTGTGATAAGGGTAAAAGTTTCCCTTTTTAATAATGACAGCACCACAGACACGCATATGGATGGATGTATGTATGTATGTGTATGTGAATCATCTTTCCACTTTATATTTTGTGGTAACCATTGACTACTTATATGTATAGTTAAAGGTTTATTTATAACTTTAGAAGTTTTAAGAAAATGCTATATAAAATTTAAAACTTTAGATTCATATACATATATGGAACTGAACATGTTAATAAATATACCAACAAATAATGTGCCAGTTGAAAAATTTAATGATTTATTTAGTTCTAAATTAATTTTCAAGTTTTTAAAATCCTACATTAAATTTTTATTTTATGATAAATATCTTAATTTAAATTTTATTTTTACTTTTTTTTTAAATTCTTTTGAATTTTATTAATAATTGCAAAAACCTATTGTCATTTTAAATTCTAAAATATTTCACTGGGTTATGTTTAAAATGAACTTTACGAACATGATAAAGGTGTTGTTTGGTTTAAAAGTTGGAGGTGTGTTGCTAGTTAACATATGTATATTTCTTTGAGAACTATTTCCTATTTTTTTCTCGCTCTAACTCTCTCTCCCCCTCTCTTTCTCAGCACTTTAACTTTTCAAAAGTTGTTTGCTTTCTTAGAAGTTATGCTTCGAATGTCTTATCAAAAAATTATTTAAACACAAATAAATATTTGGAAAATTTACTCAATTTTTTTAAAGCCGATTCAAACAATTTTAAGATTATCCGGAACTCCCAGGTATAAACAGAGAATCTGCCTAGAAGCGAATTTGAAATCAATAATTTACAAGAAGTATTTCCTTTGACTTTGTTAGTACTTAATTTCTTTTAAAACTATTGGCCACGTATTGTTGAAAAAATATTTCACAATTTACGAAATAAATAAATACTATAAACCATAGTGCGGAAAAATTCGGATTACGAATTTAATTTTCAGTTCTTATTCGTTCTTTTTAATATAATTTAAAAATTAAATTCACTTTTTGGATTAAATTTGTATTCTTTACTTTGTAATTATGTGGAAGATCGTTATATTTGTCGGCAAGACATTTAAAAAATTCAAAGAACAACGACTGCTATCTATATGGAAACCAAAGCATAAAGGATGCCAGAGTGATCATAAAAATAAAAAGGCCAGTAATCAGAAATCTAACTAAACTGTGTAATAAATGATTACAACCAAGTGAAAATTAAAGTAATTCACATTGGAGTAACGTATACTAAGATGGCCATTAAACAAAAATGTTCTAAAAAAATTAATCGAATGAATAAGTTCTTTAAAAATTAAACGAATAGAAATTTTTTATAGATAATTTGTTTATAGAAGATAGTGTTAATGGAAATTTTCTTTACAAACTGAATAGAACGAAAGTTCTACTTTTAATTAATCGAATAAAAATTACTTTGAAAATTAATCGAATAAATATTATATATAAAAAATTAATGCAATAAAACTTGTCTTTAAAAAATTATTCGAATAAAAACTTTCGAAAAGGTTTTCAAAAAGTTTTTTTTTACACAATAGTCGATTTTTTTTACAAAATAGGCGATTTTTTTTTTTTTTTTTTTTTGTATGAAAATGTATACGAATAAACATTTTATTTAAAAACTTAATCAAATATTTTTTCTTTTTATAAAATTATAAAACAAATTGACTAAACATGTTCTAAAAAATTATTCTAATAGAAACTTTCTATAGACAATTTTCTGCATAAAAATTGTTTTTAAACAAAATTAATTAAATTAACTTTTTTATAAAATTCATGAAATTTCTACTTAAAATTAATCGAATAAAAATGTCTTTGAAAATGTATTAATTGTTGTTTTTAAAAAAATTACCGAATAAAATTTATTTTACAGTTTATTTATTGTTTTTTAGAAAATTAATCGAATAAAATTTATTTACGAAAAGTTTTTCTAATAAAATTAATTGAAAATTTGTTTAGGAAAAATTAAACAAATAAAAATTGTTTAGTAGAATTTAATCAAATAAAATTTATTTCTTTTTAGAAAATAATTATATAGGAAATTTTTACAAAAAATTAATCGAATAAGAATTTCTTTTTCGAATAAAAATTTCTTTGAGAAATTTTTTAAAATGAAAATTGTCTATGCAAAATTTTTCGAATAAAAGTCTTATATAAGAAATGAATTGAATAGAAATTTTAAATAAAAAAAAAAATAGTCTAATAAAAATTGTCTATAAAAATTTAATGAAATGAATATTTTTTATAGAAAATTAATCGAAAATTTTTGAATCTTAACGTTATTTACACAGAAAAAATTTGTTAACGTCTTTTTTAAATTAACACAATTGTTTAAATTTTTATCAAAATTTAATGAATATATTCAAGTAAGAAATAAAATAAAAAATAAATTTGGTACGATTTTATTTTCCTGAAAGACATTTTTAATTCATTCAATATCTACTTGATTGCATTTAANNTTAACATTTAATTGTTAGAAATTCTAATCGATTTTCAAATATTATGTTTTATAAATAGTAAGATAAATTTAATAAGAAAAAAAATATTTTTTTTTTTTTCAATTAACACAATTGTTTAAATTTTTATCAAAATTTAATGAATATATTCAAGTAGAAATAAAATAAAAAATAATGTTTTGTACGATTTTATTTCCTAAAGACATTTTTATTTCTGGGAACCTGTTCACAAGGATGATTTAAAGTAAAGCTGATTCAAAATTTGATTTCCCCCTTTTATAGGGAGGTACTTAATTAAAATATTTTAATGTGATCTCAGCTTTGCGATTTGAGAATTAAAAAAATAAATAAAAATAATTTTTTTATAGGACTTGTGGAATGGCCTTTGCCCCAAGCTCCTTTCAACACTTTCGTCAAGTATTTCTTTTCATAATTTTTAGACATTTTTAAAGATATCTTGATTATTTTAAGATTTTAAGTTAATTATAAAGTCCGACTAAGTCAAAAAAGACTGCAGAACATAAGCGAAAATTTATTTAAAACTGAATATCTCTTAAACTATAAATGATAACCTTTCACTATCTTTATAGAAAATTTCTTTTCTGTCTTATAATAAATATTTTTTGGCAATTTTTTAAACGACTAGAAATTGTGTTCCTCCCAATCAACTCAGAAATACCTCAACTCTGAATTAACTCCAACGATTTAAAAATTATAGTTATTTATAAAAAACCCACTGGTATAAACTTCTTTTCGCTTACGTTTTTAACGTTCATATAATTGATATTGTCAACTTTGGTATCCTGTACCCCATTTCGTGTTATCACAGGGTTACTACAAATTAATTTTTCTGAAAGCTTAAATTAAAAATATCAATAGATGAGAAATCCATAATTTAGTAGATAAAGATTTATTACCAAAAAAATTGCGTTTCGCCCCATTGTGTATTATAACAAACATGCTTATCTCTGACTTATTGATTTTATTTATTAAATTTGACGTTCATTAGATATGCATTACTATCGATGAATAAAAAGTTCTTGGGTCGAGCAAATCTTAAAAAAACTATCTCTGCAAAAATAGTTTTTTTTATAACATTTCCCTAGTTTTTAGTTCAATTTATTAGTTTATTCTCAAAATTATTACTACAACTTCATTATACATACATTAAATTAATTTTTACTCTATTCCTAGTTCCGCTATTGCTATGTTACACTTGACTGAATTCATTTAAAGTCCCTTTAAATTAACCCACACTTATAAAAAAAACTTACCCACTAAAATCATTATGTTCGGTTTAGTTTTATTTCATATCCCCTCCTTCGCTTTGTTTTAAAACTGATTGGTGGCTAGAACCCCCCATCACCAAAATACAATAGGAAAAAACTTGTTAAACAAAATAACAACAACAAGGCAAATAGTTAGAAGAAAAAAATACATGAAACTTTTCACAAAACTAAACTAGATTTGAGTTTGAAATCGTATCGCATCGAAAGAAAAAGAAGACGAATTAATTGCCAACCTATTAAAACTAGACGTAGAAGCGCTCGACTGACTGACTGATTGTAAGTGTATGTGTATGTGTGGCTAGCAAGCAAGCAGCCTTTTACACAATCAAGAAAAACACAAACATACATCAAACCACCCACTCGCCAACAAAAACAACAACTAGAACCATAAACGAACCAACCAACTAACACAGAGTGTGGCAACAAGCGTCAGGTACAAATTGATGCCAATTTAATACTCATTCTTGTACAACTACAAGGATTTTGTGTAGAAAAAAAAAAAACAAGAGAAAAAACTTTCAAGTCTGACACAATAACGGCGTAAAGGAAAATTAAAATATAAGGGTATATATGTATGAATATATACATATATATGTATATATGTGTGTGTATGAAATGCGTGAAAACTATTAAAGCTTGTTAGTTACAAGTAGTTTTTGTTATTCTTGTTTTACCTTTTTCCTAAATTAGTTTTCGTAATAACACAGTTTTTTCTCTCTCTCTCTCCCATGTTTTCTTACCTTTGGGGATTTAGATTTATTTTGGTGCCTGGAATTAAGGACGCGCGGAAGGAAAGAAGTTGAAGAAGAAAATCAAGGGGTACCTGTTAAGGTTTGTCATTTACAATAGAAAACGAATTAAGTATTTTACCAGGTTTAAACATGAGGGTGGCTCTGTAAATGAGTCTTTATATATCTTTATAAGTATGTAGGTAGGTATTTAAAAGGAATGTCTAAATTTTCACCTGGTTATGTAGATTATATTTTGAAAACTTTTGTAATTAACTTCTGCGGTTGTTTTCAATATAAGCAAAATATACAAAGCCACACATGAATTACAGACATAAAAATTTCACAGTGATACACACACACACGCAAATAACAAAAACTATAATAATATTTTAAAAGGAAAAAAAAAAACTGAAAATAGTTTTAAGAAAACACAGCCCAGGGAATAAAACTTAAATAAACTGTTTGTTTTAAAATATTGTTTTGGCGGTTTTTATAAACAATTTAAAACAAGATTCTCCCTATGGATATACTTAAGAGAGGAGGACTAACCTAAGGAACCTTTTTTTTTAAAAAAATTTAATACTAATTTGGAAAACAAATAATCATGAGCTGAAGCAAATATAAAATGTTTAATTTAAATTTGTAAAAAGAATAATGAATTCGAATTCTATATTTTAAATGAAATTTGTTTATAAAAATTTATCTGTGATTTTTAAAATTTGAATGTAAAAATATATATATTTAAAAATACCAGATGCAAAAGAATAAATAGATCAATTAAAAAAAATTTAGTCTCAAAGACACTATAATTTGCGACACCAATAGCTCCAGTCCTGAAAAGTCTGTTGTATTCGCCTTAAAATTTAAATTTTGATACTGGGTTTTAAGGTTTGAAGAAAAAATCGACTTTTCACCATTTTTTTTTAATTTTAAATAGTTGACTTTTCGACTATTTAAAAATAGCCGGAAAATTGTAGACTTTTCGACTATTTTCGAATTTTTCCTACTTTTTGATTTTTTCCGACTATTATCGACTTTACGATTTTTTGACAACAAGAAAGTCGATTTGTCGAAAATTTTCAAACCAATTTCACCTTTTCGACTTTTTCTAACAAAATGTCGATTGTTCAATTATTGAAAGACGATTTGATAAAACCCTCTGCTTTTTTAAAATTACATCAACATTAATATACAATTAGGTATGACATATGTGTTTCTAAACTATTTGTATTACTGTAGACTGTATTATTATATTAACAAAAATCCATTAATTTTTCTGAAAAATTTTCTATTTCCAAATCTTTACAAATTCAACAAGTTTCAAATTATATGGGTTGCAATAGGAATTGTGTCTGAACCACGCCCATTTTTGGTGTTCCACGTTATATCGATCTCATGCGCTATTAGACTTTTTTAATTATACCCTACACCACCAAAGGTGGTTGGGGTATTATGTGTTTGCGCAAATATTGTAACGCAGAGAAAAAATTTTCCTACACCCACCTTAAAGTATACCGTTCGACTCAGAATCACTTTTTGAGTCGATTTTGATGAAATTTGGTACATATGATTTTTTTAGCACAAGGACGAAGCCTATTGATTTTGGTCATGATCGGCCCATTATTTCACCTAGCTCCCATATAAATGTTCTTCCGGAATAGAGTTTTAATATTAATATTTTAAATTTAATATTTTAATGAAATTTAACACAAATAAGTTTTATGTAAGCATAAATCCATGTGCCAAATTTCATGAAGATCGGTCCATAATTATAGCTCCCATATGAACCCTCTTTCGAAAATCACTTTAACGTGCATAAATCCCATAAAAATGTTAATATTAATATAAGTATAAGTGACCCTGCAAAATTTCATGAAGATCAATGAACGGTCCATAATTGACCATAGCTCCCATATAAGACCCAATTTCGGGAATCACCAAAAAGTGCATAAATACATGTGAATCTTAGTATCGACGTAATATTCTGCAATAGTATGTTTTTATTTTCCACTTAATACAAGTATAGGTCCATAATTGGCTCCTTCCCGAATTTTGGTACACATAGGCAATGGTGTAGGGTATCATATGGTCTTGACCGACTATACCTTCTTCTCTCGTTTTTATTTTGTATATACAACTGAACTGCATGGTAGAAAGAACAACAACACTTTAATTCATTATATACTGCTATTTGCTATCTAATACTTGCTTATACAAAAAAAAAGAAAAAAAAAACGTCACTAATAGTCAATACAATGCTTAATATATATGTTTGTGTATGTATCTTTTAATTCTTAACAGATTTGCATATACAAAGAAACAATAAACAATTATATTACTGCTATTGCCTATCTATACTACTTGCTAATACAAAGAAGCAAAAAACGTCATTAATAGTCCATTACAACTTAAATACATGTTTTGTGTGTATTTACATTCTAAACAGAACTTGTTTTTGGGCCATAAACTTCGTTTGATTATAATTTGTAAAAAATATTTTGACTGATACTGTATAAAAAACTAAAAAAAACTGTAACTGTTTTTCCCGATATCTCAATTAATTATTGAAGCTGATTTATTTAAATTTTAGAACAGAAAATGTCCAAGACTTCTTTGTAAAAATGAAGTCTCAGTATATAATATAGAGGCTTTCAGAAACTGGAAAAGTCCGGTACTAAAAACCCGGTTGCTGAAATTCCAATAGCAAAATTCTCGAAAAAGGATTATTCGATCGTTGATATATATATATATAATTATATATGTCAAGTTACCTGTGGGCTTCATAACGTCACTTCAACCGATACACGGACGGACGGATATGGTCCCTATCATCATCATTTTTTACAAGGATCCTAGAAAATGGAATTACAAAACGGAATAACAAACTTATAATTAACCTTTACACCTGTGGTGAAAGCGTATCAAAAGAAACTATTTTTATTTTTAATCAAAAATTTTACTTCCTTCTTTTCACATTTTTCATAATAAATGAAATGATAGTTAAGGCAAATATTTTGATTTATTCTTATATATTCCTAAACAAATAATTGACAAAATAATTTGGAATATTTTAATTTTTTTTATTATTATTATTTTTAAAACAAATACCTGCTAATTTTATATAAAAATATACAACATATAGCTTTATTAATGATTTGATTAACACTTTTAAATTTTATTAATGTTTTATTTTGAATATGATTATTTTGTTTGTTTTGTTTGTTTGTCATTTTGGTTTAGTTTAGATATATATTTGTTTATTTAGATTTGATCGTCCGATCTTATTGTTTGGTTAAATTAAATGAAATCAAGAAAATACGTTTGTTTGCTTATATGTCTCGGTTTGAAATTGTGTTTTTTTTGTTATGTATTTTTTTTTTTGTTATTATAAACTAATTATTAAAATCAATGTTTTAAAAATACTATAACCATATATCGGTAGTATTTCATTTTCCTTTTTTTTTTTAAATGACAGGTGCCGGTAATTGTTGTTATTATTAGTCTTTTTTGTTTTTATTGATTTAGGAGTATTTTTTTATTATTATTTTTTATGAATATTTTTAATATGTTTGCAAATTTGTTTATTATTTTGTATACAATTTTTGTTTAAATATTATTATATTAATTATTGTTTGTTTTTGGTTATTGTTTGCATTTTTGTTGTTTGAATTTATAATTTATTAAAAAAATCGTTGTTAATCTAGACCCAACTTTTTGGTGTTGGGTGGGTGTTGTGGTTTTGTTGGATCACGCCTTAATTATTATTATTTATTAATATTAATTGAAAATTAGAAAGCTTTCAAGTATTTATATGTGCATACATAATAGATGTATTGTTTTAGAATTTAATTTCATTTAATAGTTTCTTTTTTTAAATGAAATTACTGAAACTTTAATTTGGTGAATTTATTAGAAAAATATCGAGAATTTTCTATTTAGTGTAAGATTAAAGTAATTGGTGAAAATTAAAAAGTAAATATTTTTACGATCTCTATAATACCAACTAATACAACTTAGATCCTTATATTCCAAGTTGGGACAGATTGGAAATTTTTGGAAAATTACACTGTACTAACTGATCGGTCTGGTTGGATTTGCCCTGATACTGGTATTGGCAATATGCAGAGGGGGGGGGGGGGTATAGTGTTAAGTTTATTGGAAGGGAGATCTTTTTGAGAGATGTAATTAATATCATGTTATAGAATTTAACATTTAGTAATTGCGGAAAAAAATGGTACGTGAAAAAGCCTTAAAGAAATAAATAATTAATAATCTGTATCTGTATTTTCCGCAAACTACAAGGCTTAGATTTAATCTGAAATGTTTGAAAAGAGTTGCAGTTGAGAACTTTAGGCTTCAAAAAAAAATATTGGTAGTCACTTGTGATAACACAAATAATTACAGGGTGTCAATTTTCACTATCTGTGTATGTAAAGGTTTAAAAATAAACGTAAATTCTTCAAAATAAAATCCGATCTTAAAGGTTTTATATATTGTGTAAAGTGTTGGCAAGATCAAGAAAAAAGCTTATTTTAATTAACTTATCTTCAATAGTTAAAAATATATCTCACGTTTTGAATTATATTTTGATTTTTTGCCTCGACTTTCTTTCCCTTTTTCGGGAAATAAGCCTGAAGATGGTTGAAGTAATTTTTTTTTTTGCTAAATATACTGTAATTTATATTATTTTATAAAGATAAGGCATCGTAAATATTTATAAGAAATTTTCCGAAAATTGACCACCATGATCACGCACAACTAATACAGTGATTATACAGCCGTTTCTCTTTGATTTGAATAATACCATGTTCATATAGTAACGTTTTATGATTCCATTTTATAATTCAATTGATACACACAATCAAAATTTTAAAATATGGTTCACTGAAATCATAATATAGATTTCACATTTTTGTATAAAATCATATTTTACGAAAAAATCCCAAACATTTTTATATTTCTACAATTAAAAAAGTAATTCTAAAACTATTCTGTTAATTTTACAATTTTGTTTAATTCCACAACCATTAAGTCAATATTTTTTAGTCGCAGTAGTTTCGTTAGTTTATTAATTCTCAATTTAGTTCAATTAATAAAGTTTGTTTTTATTTAGTACGATGAATGTAGCACATATTGTAGTACTAAGGAATATAAGTACGAAAATGAGATTATATATATGATGAAGTTAGTTCATATATATGATAAAATGTGATAATATATGTGATGGAATGTGCTTATATATATGAAAAAATTGAATTATTTATATGATAAAATTGGATTATATATGATAAAATGGGTTTATATATATGATATATATATGGTTTATATATATGATCTAATTAGTTTATATATATGACAACATGAGATGATAAAAACATTATAAAATTGAAGGCAATATTTAATAAAATAAATAATTTAATAAATAAACTTCAGTAATAAATGATGAAATGAAATCATAATAATGATTACGTACAAAAATACTTATTGTAACCTGGAATCATATA
>MINK01187774.1:622-13049 GCA_001735545.1 Phormia regina
ATTATTTAAAATACTATTCTACTTTAAGTAATTAAAAGTACTTTAACATTAATACAAAAAATAGTAATAATAAATATCGCAAATATCAATTTAATCTCCAACGAGAATTGTGGTAACTTCTTTGCTTGCTACGTTACGATATTTGGCACGAAAACCCAAGGAAAAAAGTCCAATAACAAAAAGTACATCACGACGTTAAAAATTTGGAGACTTTGCTTTTGTATATGTACGTACTTACTTGCATTGTCTCCAAAAAGTACTTTCAGTACATACAGCAATATTTGTAGCAGCGAGTACAACAACAAACAACTAAAATAATATCAGCAATACAACAAAAACAAAAATACAACAAAACGAACGAAAGAAGAAGAAAAAAAAGCACTTTATGAGGCCGGTAAAATATGCTTCTTGTGTGCTGAACACAAAACAGAACGATCAGTTGAGTTTTGTAAGTCGATTGGATACCAAGTGAGCCAGCTAATCTCTCTTCCCTAAAAAATCTGGAACTCTGAAAAGTAAAAAAAAAATATATTAAAAAAAAAACCTAAAATAAGACTTAAAAGAAAGAAAAAAAATTCTAAAAGATAATAAATCTAAAAAGTTTAAATAAAATATAAACACATATAAATTATTAATAATAATAAAAAAAATAAATTAATTAAAAAGGATTTTTTCTGTTTGTAAAGAAAAGTAACAAATTAGAAAAACAAAAGTGCTTTAAAGCTTTGCTTAAATAAAAGTTTATATTTTTTACACTCAAAGTTTAAATACTTTTCATTTTGCAACATGAGGGAAATTGTTCATTTACAAGCCGGTCAATGTGGCAACCAAATTGGAGCTAAGGTATGTTTTTTTTTTTTTATTTAATTTAATTTTGTTTTAACTCATATATCATATAATGTGACTGTTGTTGAGTGCTTTATTTTACTAAAACGCAGTCGCAGAGGTTGGGTTTCCTTATTTCGCTAAAATCAGCAGATTTTTTTTTGTGTTAGAATATAAGTGCTGCTGTGTGTTTTGTTCGATTTTTATGTTTTTCCACTTAAAAATGTTTGAATTGAATTTTAATTTTATTTTATTTTGTTAAAAAATTTAATTCAAGAAAACATTTTATTTTATTTGTTTTTGACGATTTTTAAGATATGCGTTACTAAATGTTGAAAAACAAAAAACATAAAAAAATTGGAGATTGTATCTTGTTGAAAAAAAAATAACATTCATTGGAAATTTAAAACCAAAATTAAATTAAAAAAATTATGGCTTGACAAGTTTAGCCTTATGATACCCTACTTATATAGTAATCTTTACACTAACAGGAGAAACATTTATATGATCATTCTCTGGAGATGATTATAAGTAATTAAGCAATTAATTAGTTAATTGATATGATTAAACCAGTTTTAATAAATAAAAAATTCACACTTATTCCAAAATTGTTTACAATTAAAGAAATATTTAAGGATATTTTTTTGCTGTAATAATTGAGCTTTGAGAAGATCATTAACTGATCCATTTAAGAATGTTGTAATTTTTTATTTTAATATCTAGAGTCCTTTAAAAAGAGAATTCAAAATTTTTTGTTTTATTTATTGGAAAAATAAAAGGATTTTTTTAATTTAATAAAAGAGATAGATTATGGAGAACAAAGGATGCCAAGACAATAAATAATTCCCTCATAAAATGTTTGATCTATTTAGATCATTTTACTGCACATTATTAGTGTTATATATACTTTATACAGAATAAAATATTTTTCAAAACATGGTAATTAAATTATTAATCAGAATTTAGAATATTTTAATGTTGATCATTTTTGCTAGAATATTTTATTTTGTTTAATTTATTTAATTATGAAAAATATTTTATAATTAAATAACTAAGACCAAATAAAATTACTTTAACAAATAAAATTAAAATTTTATATATAAATAATTCAAAATCCTATTTTAATTACGAATGATACATAATCAATTAATTTATTAATTAAAATTTAAGCTATTAAAATAAATGGAATATTTAATTACTTCAATGATCACTTAATTTTCATTTATTCAATTAAAGCAATTAAAAAACTAATTGAAGACTTTTTCAAAACTTTATTTTTTAACAAAATATTAAGAAAAAAAATTTGAAATTTATTTATTTATTTTGTTTATTAAAAATTTATTCAAATAATTGAAACAATTAAAAATGTAATTAAAGCAATTTAAACTTTTGACAAAATTTTTTAATTGACTGTATTTGTTTCTGTGTACATATTCACCATTTCAGTCCTTTAACATAATAAATAGGGTCTATTAAACGTTTTATCAAAAAGAAAAACTATTCTAATTACTTTTTTTAATCATATCAATTACTCAAGTGATCACCATTTCAGTCAAAATGGTGATTTAACGTTTTATCAAAAAGAAAAACTATTCTAATTACCTTTTTTAATCATATCAATTACTTAAGTGATTGAAATTAAATTTTTCTTATAATTTTAACTAAAAAACAAAAATATTTATGGACTTTACATTATTTTTCTTCAATCAATCAATTTTATTAATAAATCAATTAATAAATTAAACAAATATAATTGAAAATAATTTATAATACATAATTTATAATATGAATAAATGTATAAACAATTTTTTAATACGTTTAACTTCAATTAATACATAAATTCAATGTGTATAATTATTTGTAATTAAAACATGATTTTAGATTTTTTTGTAAAAAATTTGATTTTAATTTGTTAGTAAATAATTTAAAGGGTTTAAGAATTTTGTTTATATTATTAATAATTTAATTAAAATTTAGTCCTGATTTAGTAAATTAATAAAATTGTTTAAAAATTTTTAACTTAAATAAAAATTTTATTTTCAAACAATTATATTGCTGTGCTAAATCAGGCCCTTAAGGTGGTACTGAGTATCTCAGAAAATTGAATAAATTATGTTTATTATAGTCGCATTTGTTGGGGAATATTATTTAGATTATTTGTGAGAATATAAATTGAAATATTTTGTCATGATCTTGATAACTGATATTTGAGCATAAAAAACAATGCTACTGATTTTTTTATGATCTCAGGCTTCTTTAGATTAAAAAAAAACCCTCACAAAATTGTCTTTAAAACAGTTTTTCAAGAAATTTTAATAAGAAATAATACAAAAACTGCATTTAAGAATATTTTTTGAAGATCCTGTGATTGTACCATTTTTTTATTGTCGATCATTTTGGGACAAATCGATAAGGGACTACCACAATTCTCAAATATCAAAACAAGAAATTTTAAAATAAAATTCTCGATATTAATTAGACGAGGATCACACACAGCAATTTCAACGCAATTCTGAGTTTATAGGAGAGACAGGAAAATGAAATACTAAACTTTTATATTCTCTATATCTCCCTCTTATTTACCAAGTTAGAATTGTGGGGAGAAAAATAGCTGAGTGTGAAATTCGACATACGAAAAGGTAAACTTTCAGACAATAATTTGAAGAAACCTTTCTAAAACATAATGCTATTGATTATTGACATTGGATCAACACTCAAGCCTGAGTTCACACACAACACTTTTTCTTGCTGCTATTCTGAGTTCATAAGAAATAGATAGAGAGGATAAGAGAGTACAAAGCTATTGCATTGTATCAGATGAGAATTGTGGAAACTATTTTTCTGTTTAATAATTACATATGTAATCGAGGTTCACACATAGCATTTTTTCTTGCTGCAATTCTGAGTTCATAGGTGGTAGAAAGAGAGGAAGAGAATACTAAGCTATTGCATTCTATTTTTCTCTCTCGTACGTACAAAGTAAAAAATCAGTAAGCAATATATAATCCCCGATATTAAAGATACAATTTCTAATATCAATTTATTTTATTACTATTTTTCATTTTGCAGCCATTTTTGTCCTATACTTTCTTCGAAAAAATATTTTGTTCATATTTTTCCTTAAAACTATATTTAATTAGGAATAAAATGAGCTACCATTTAAGAAAATCAGATTGGAATTGTAGGACCTATCGAGCTGTTTAATAAGTATATTAATCGAGGTTCACACATATCAATTTTTTCTTGCTGCAATTCTGAGAACATAAGAGATAGAAGAGAAGCTATTGCATTTTATTTTTCCCTCTCTCTCGCCTACAAAAGTAAAAAAATCAGCAAGTAATATATAATCCCCGATATTGAGGATACAATATATTATTATTTAAATCCCTTTTATTATTTTTATATTTTGCAGCCATTTTTCACCTACACTTTGCTTGAAAATATATTTTTTTTTATTATTTCTTGAAACTATACTTAATTAGGAATAAAATGAACTATAATTTAATAAAATCGGATGAGAATTGTAGAAAATATGATTTTTCAAAAATTATAAAACCCATAAAAATACACGTAAAACATTAGATTTTTATGAGTTTCATAATTTTGAAAAAATCATATCTTCTACAATTCTTACTCGATTTTATCCAATGAAGGTTCATTTTATTGCTAATTAAATGAAGTTTTAAGGAAAAATAAGAAAAAAATATGTTTTTGAAGAAAGTGTAGGTCAAAAATGGGCGCAAAATTAATAAAATAAATTAAAAGAAAATTATTACTGTTTTTTTTTTCATTTTGCAGCCATTTTTGACCTATACTTTCTTAGAAAAAATATTTTTTTCATATTTTTTCATAAAACTATAGTTAATTAGAAATAAAATGAGTTATCGCTTAATAAAATCGGATTAGAATTGTAGAAAATATGATTTTTTTATTAATTATAAAACCCATAAAAATACACGTAAAAGATTCGATTTTTTATAAGTTTCATAATTTTCGAAAAATCATATATTTTACAATTCTTATTTAATTTAATCAAATGAAGGTTCATTTTATAGCTAATGAAATATAGTTTTAAGCAAAAATTAGAAAAATATATATTTTTTGAGAAAATATAGTTCAAAATGTCTATAAAGTGAAAAAATATTGAAACGAACATTAAAAAATTTGAAGATTTTCTTTTGTCAAATATATATCAATTTGTTATATTAATTAATGAGGAAATACTAATAAAAATTATTTTATATGAGTTATAAAAATGGTCTTGAAATGAATTGCAAAATAATTTTTTTATAATAAAAACCTCTACTATTTAAACCATAACATTAAAAATACTAGTTATATTTTCCTTAGGTTCTATGATTTCAGTACAACTTAAAAACAAGTAGAATCTGTGGTTTTCATATTTAAATTATAGTGGTTTTCCAATAAAACCGTTAAAGGTATCGAATAACAAAATAAAATAGTATTAAATTATATTTAATAATGACAAGTAAACGAAATTATTAATAAATAAAGAATCATAGATTAATAAAGATAGGAAAGTTGAACAAAAATTTCAACAGAGAAAAAATTAAAAAAATCGAAAAATACTAAATGAGAATTATTTTAATTCTTACTGAAATATTTTGTTTTCTTGAAAATTTTTTGATTTAAGTATTTTAATAATTAAGCTAAGATTTTAAGAAAAGAGTTTCCCCTCTAGGAGTTAATCTATTTTAATAAAATATTCTACTTATTAAATTAAGAGAATTGTAAATAATAATTTTATAGCAAACTATATGCTTTCAATTTTTTATTTAGTGGTTTGTTTTATATTAAGTCTACTTTTGCCTTTTGTAGGGTATTTACCAAAAAAACAACCAGTTTTTTTAGTGCACTCATACCTTGATATTCGTTAGTTTTTTTTTTGTTCATGTGGTTTTTTATTTCACTTTTTTTTGTTTGCAATTGAGTATAACAACTGAACGAGTTCCTAAATTTCAGCTGAGTCAGAGGAAAATCAATGTTCAGGAAACCGAAAAAAACTAAACCAACCAAATAAACTTTATTGCCCTCAAATTTTCTTATGAATTTGTTAACTTTATTTGTGTTGCAAAACATATTTATTTAAAGGTTTAAGTCAATTAAGTTAATTTTTATTAGTATAATTTATATGATTTGTGTACGTGTCTCAAGTAAATAAAGCAATTTAAAATGATTTAAATTTATTTCGCGAATTACCCCTACTTGTTCAAAAAAAAAAAAAAAAGATGACGGTGGAAAATAAAAATATATTATTATAATTTTTATACAATCATTTAAATGCAGTAGCTCTTTGACTATCTAATAGCTGGGTTACTACGTCACTTTAGTATACATATATATTTATTCCTTTTGTTGGTGCTTATCAGTCTTATTTTTATTTTTTTTTTTGTATTGGATAAAAAATATCTAAGTTTGTTTATAGCTTCAATAATTTGTTTATATTCTTCACTTATAGGGTTTTATTAGAATCTTATTAATAACTATAGCTGATAATTAAATTTAATTTTAGGGGATTATTTCATATATTTTTCTTTTAAAATGGGATGTAATAATAATGCATTTAACAATAAATTAATTAAAAACTTTTCTATAAAAAATAATACATTAAATAAAATTCGACTTAAAACTTCCTTTATATAAAATATTTTTATTTCCACCAATTTTTATTATGAGCAGAAATACCACTCCAAAGAACTTACTTAAGATATATCAATTGCCTTTGTATCTCTATCTGAAAAGAATTTACCCAATGCTCCGTCATCTGTCCATTAATCGAGAGATTTTAAATTAAAAAAAAAATGAGACTCTGCGACTCAGTTTTAAAAGTATATATTATAAATATATTCTAAAATATTTGAATAACTTTTTATTTACATATTAACTCCCTGCCAACATTTTCTATTTAAATTTAGTCTAAAACGTCACTACAAGTAGTTCTACACAATCGAATATGATATCATGTCGAAAAGAGTCAACGTTCGGGAAAAAACGTGCCTCAGTTTTAATATCATTAAGGTGACACTTTTTAGTGCTTTTTTGAAGTGTCGAATTAGTATTATTTAGAAGTGTAAAAGTGTATTGAAGGAAAGTATCGAAAAATAATCACTTTTTTATAGTAAAAATACATTAAGTGGAAAAAATATAGAATAATATATGATCAATATACTAGAACATAAATAACATTATTTTGTTATTTTATTAAATTCATGTTTACTTTAAACTTTATAATAAAATATTGAAAAATTGCTGAAATTAAAATAAGTTATTATATAATTTAATCTATTTTTTCCGTTACTATAAAAAAAGTTGCATTACACACTTTTAAGGTTCTACTGAGCGAATCATATCGTGATTGTGATCTCTTTTTTGTTCTGGAAGTAAACAGTCGCCTAAAGCAAGATTTTTTTGATCATAATTCGATGATAATGATATTGTTATTGTAATATGTGTATTTTCTACATTTGAACGTATAAAGGTGACTAAAAAGATACTTTTTTTATAGAGGAATCCAAAAACTCACATCCATTTGCTGGCAGGGATGTAATACCATATTTTATATTTCGTACAGAATATTTTATATGATTTTTTCTATTTATGAACCTTTTTTTCTTAAAAATAGTTTTAAATATATTTTTCTCTATTAGTAATATGATTCATATAATTCTTTTATTTTTATCACATTTTCATTTCTAGTTGCATTAGAATCATTTTCGAAAATTTAGCCTATTTTTATGACAATTTATAATTGCGATTTTCCAAGAAACTTATGAATCGTCATTATTATTCATAAAGAATATGCTACTGATAACAAGAAAACAACACAATAAAATATTAATCATTACTTAAATAGATTAACTATATTGTTGTATATATATTAAGGTGGTACCGATATATATTTCGATAACTAAGATAATGTATTCATAACTTTTCTTATGATCTTCTACTTTCCTGAGATTGTTTGAAACATAAAATTGTTTTATTTTTTAGATTCTCTATATTTTTCTCTTAAGATCACAAAATGAAATTTTGTTATCATTTAAAAAAATCTTTAGTTTTGAAGCCCTCCTATTGTATGTCTATAGATATACATATATATCATTTTTATATGCGAATATAATTACAAATAGATTATTTTGTGGTTACTTAGATATTTACTCTTTAAACTTACAAGTGTAGATATATAGATTTTTTTTTATAAACTGCGCCTTTTTTATATATTTTTTAAATATAATTTAAAATAACGGTTTTTATAATGATTTATGGCCTATTATTGTCTAATAAAAACTCTATGTTTAAAGGTGTTTTAATAAATGATACTGACAAATAAAATTTTTTATAATTTTTAATGACTTTTATTTGGCACTAAATGTTCAAGTGTAGCGACTTTGCAAAATATACAAAAAATGTCATAAATTTATATTTTTTTCAACAAAAAAGGTTCCCACCTTTTGCAAATAAAATTTAAAACAACAATTAATTGTCATTGTTTTAAAACAACAAAATAAGTCGAAAGAAAAGAAGAAAAATGTTAACAAAAAAATACTTACAGAGATATTAATAAAAAATTACACAAATACCAAGACTTACACATAATCATTAACTAAACGACTTAATTAGATTAAGTTGTCTGTATGTCCGTCTGTCTGTATGTCTGTCCGTCCTTCCGTCTATCTCTCGGTATTAGTGTATATCTTTCAAACTTTTCTTCTGCACTTTTATAATTATTGTGTTAATAAAGTAATTTTTCTTTTATTTTATTTTCTTTATACTTTGCAACCACACTACAATAACAATAACAACAAGTAATTAAACATTAAATACACTTATAAAAATAACTCTGTTGAAATTTAATGCCAGTCAGATAATTTGAAAGTTATTTGAGACATTCACAAAGAAAGTGCCATAGAAAAATTAAAATAAAAAAAGAAAAAAGAAGAAAATGTTTAATAAAAGAAAAAAAAAAATATTAACAATTTATATAAACAAAATTAATCATCATGCACGAATGAATTTATAAAATGTAAATGTTTGCTTATTAAAGACGAAAAATAAAGTAAATGAACTTTATGAAAAAAAAAAACAAAAAAAATTTTAATTAATTTTTGGTCTTGACTGACGACTAATTTACTTACTCATTATTATTGTTTAATTATTTATATAATGGAGTTTTTTTCAATTACAAAAATTGTAACAATTTCTTTTTATTAATTGTTTAAAATGTGTAGGATTATAAATAAACTTTAATTGTTATTTAATTAATGTGAGTTTTAGTTTAACAAACTTGTGATAAAATTAAATCCATTAAGACTAACAACTAATGAACCTTGAGTTTTTTTAAATGATTTTCTGAAATCTTAATATTTTTAAAAATAATTTAAAAACTATTTCTTTATCGAATATTGCAATAAGTATTAAAGTTTTCAATACATTTGGGGGATTCACAATGTGTGCTATCATGTCGTATTGTCATAATGTCATAAAATTTTACATAAGAAAAGCAAAAACAATATATTTTATTTATTGAAAAATTTTATAACTTATGACAATACGATATGATAGAACACATTGTGAATACCCCAATTGTTTTTAAGAGAAAGAATTAAAACTAATAATATTACTCCGTTAGTGAATATCATTTCTCATAGAAAACGTTAAAAGTAATTTAAAACGAATAATATTTTTATTAATTTAAGAGAAAAATTAAGTGTTTATTCCATATACCTTGGTGGTCAAAACATTTGCAACTGAGAAGTATTAAAAATTTAAATAGAAAATTCATTACTCAATTATTAATTGAAATCTAATCTGTGTATAAATCAAATCTAATTATCACGTAAGAAAACTTATTGAAAGCTACTAAATTGATTTATTTTAAGTAAAAAAATATTAAGGAAATTAACATTTCAAATCCAATTTCATTTATAAATAATATATATTTAATTATATTATTAATTGAAATCTAATTTATGAAACAAATGTATATTCAATTATTCTATTAATATTTAATTATTTTTATTAATATTTAATTAATTTATTAATCGTTAAAGTAAGAAAAATAATTGAAAGCAAATAAGTTGTTTTATTTTTATTAAAAAAAAATATTAGAAATTTAAAATTTGATTACTTGAATAATTAATACAATTAAAACAGTAATTCGAATAGTTATAAACATTTAAAATCTAATTTCAATTATAAATAATATATATTTAATTATTTTATTAATTGAAATCTAATCTATGAAAACACGTTTTATTCAATTATTATAATTATCACTTATTTATATTTGATTAATTTATTAATTGTATTTGATTAATTTATAATCCGTAATCCGACATCAGGTTCGAAGGACCATAAACAAGTTTGCAATCGTGAATTTCCTTGTTGTCTCTGTTTGGCGGTACCAAAGTACAGTTTGTGTACTATATTTAGACAACAGCAGAATGGAATACGTATTTCCTTCAGCAGCATTTGTGTCTAATCCATTTGGGTTTCATTGAAACCTAAATATGGCGCCCCCTTGCATTGGGTGCAAGTTGAACCTAAAGTCGTAAACGCTGTTAAAGATGTGGATACATAGTATCGTAATCGAAATCATGTTCGAAGGACCATAAACAAGTTTGCAATCGTAAATTTCCTTGTTGTCTCTTTTTGACGATACCAAAGCAGAGTTTGTATTTTCTGTACCGCTACACACTTCATCAGCATTCTTAGAGTTTTATCCATTTGAGTTTCGTTGAAACCTAAACAAATTGAAAGCAAATAAGTTGTTTTATTTTTAATAAAAAAATATTAAAAATTTAATATTTGATTATTTGAATTGAACTGATACAATTAAAAAAAGTAAAGGGAATTGTCTTATCAATAATAAATCGTTTAATAGAACATATTTTTTGGAGAATTTTCAATATATTAATACTTGTCTTATTATATTATATAAGACAACCACTTCAAAAGTCCTAAAAAGGACTCATAAAGAAGAATTTTCTTCTTGTGATAAAAGCATTACTTCTGCAGCTCTTTTTCTTTACTTCTGCTAACTTTTTAATGACTAAATTATTCAATTAAAATTATTAATTTGTAAAGTTGTGTTTTTCTTGCTAACATGATGAGAAATTGGTAATTTTTATTATTATTATTTTTTTTTTTTTTATATTTTTTCATTACCCCTTAAAAATGTTGCTTAATTATGTTTTTAAAAATAAAATATTGAAAGTGAAACCTTTGTAATTAATTTCTTTGTTTATTTTTTTAACTTCCTTCCGTTTTTGCGCTTAAGAATATTTCCTGTGACGTTTTTTTTTTCTAAAGAAAAATATTATAGCGCTTTACCAAAAAAAAAAATAATAATAATAATAAAGTTGTTACTCTAACGAAACCTTTTAAGAAAGTGAGTCATTTGAAAGAACCCTTATATGTATTCAAATGACAAATTCAAGTGGGTTTATTATAAAAACACATGTGTTTTCAAAAATTTTTGCTTACTATTAACACAGCCGGCTCTATGGATTTTGTAATAAAAGAAAAAATAAAATTGAAGGTAATTTGAGATTTTTTACAATTTTGTTAAATACACTTGAATAGTTTTCAAGTGGATTTTTTTTTCATTTTGTAGTTTAAAAATGTTTTCTGCGAATAAAAGTCTTGACCTTTTTTTGGGTGCAACTTAAAAGAAAAAAATTGGTTTCAAATTACCAAAAATAAAAAGGAAAATATTAAATAGTTCATAAGGAAATTGATATATTTATATATACAGACATATTTAGATGTACATGTATAGAATGAATTTTCATGATTATTTAGATAGTAATTTTTGGCCATTTTTTCAAAAAGTTTTTGGCCACTGGTATCTATGAAATTTGATCTTGGCTTTTTGGTTTCTAATTAGTGTAAGTTATAGAGAAAGAAAAAAATCAAGGTTTTGCATGTTAGTTTACTTTCTGTCAGGCATTTTTTTAATAAATTTTTTCTTCGTTTTTTTTTGCATTATTGTAATTTATCCATTCAAACAAAGAGTGAAAAGTGTTTATAATTAAAAAAATGTCCCGATTATTTGTGTGAGAGTATGTGAACAAGAAGTTTTGTAATTTGTTGTCTTTACGAGCTTAACTCTCAAAAGGGCATTTGTTTGTGTTATCTTCTCATGACAAGCTGAAAAAGTATTTCTATGTAATGAAACATAGATAATGTGGTGTAGTGGGGATGTAGTGATGCAGTGTGTGTGAGAGCTGAGAAGTCTTTGTTAAAATAAAAATCAAATAAATGGACTTAGATAGCGATATTTAAGACAAACAATGAAATAATAAAGAATATTAAAGCACAAAATGAAGTGTGTAGTGTTACAGAGAAGAAAAAAAAAGTACAGCGCAAAGAAAATGGTGTCAAATAAAATCAAATCTTAATAAAAATAAAATTATTTTTACCATGAATATTAAATTATTTCAATTAAGACAGAAAGAAAAACGATATTTTAATGGCATATTTTTTTAATTTAAGGGCATATTTCTTTCAATAACCTAAGTATGGATCTAAACTTTGAAAACTTTTTGTGAAAAAATTTGAGTTCCCAGAGAAAAACAAA
>MINK01187774.1:13174-26537 GCA_001735545.1 Phormia regina
ACTTTTTCATGTGTGAACATTTTTTAGGAAATGTTTCACACATTTTAACAAATTATTTGTCGCTTTTTTTACAATTGGCAACACTTTTTTTATATGATTTTCTTAGAAACTATATAATATTTAAAATTTTATTTTAAAGTATATTTAAAAACAAATAAAACAGGAAGATAGATATTTTAAGATACACATTTTTAAAAACATTTCGCAAGACACACATTCACTATTTTTTTTAACTTTAGATAAATTTTAAAAATTGTTGCTTTTAGAATTTTTATAATTTTTTTTTTATTATTTTCGAATCATTTTCTGTTTTGACTCAACGAAATATAAATATAATACAATATTTTATAAAAAATATAATAATTTTATAAGAAATAATTGCTCTACGTTTTTAGCCTAAGATGCAAAATAACATACCCTGCGGAAAATTTGTGCCAATTGTATTAATGAACCGGTTCCTCAGGACCAGTTGAGTACCAATTTACACCTAACTATTTAACAACTAAGAGTCATTTTATAACATGATTGTTAAGTGCGCAATTAGCTACTCACGTGAAGCAGCAATCAGGGGCTGAGTGATTAACGTTGAAGTCTATAAAACAACATACGCTAGATGAACACGGGTTCTATTCATAAATTTAATAAAAATAATTTAAAAAAAATATTTAAAAAGTAAACAATTAGCGAATTTTTATCAAACTTTTATTATATTAATCGACACTGAACTTGTACTCTAGGACCTGTACCATGACCTATCCTACCACGTGTCCCAAGGGGCTAATAAACCACCTCCAATAACAACCCAATGTAAAAGTGACAGGTTTTTCTCATATAAAGTTCCGGAACTGGATCCGGTCAGTAGCCTAGAGAACCTGTCACGTGACTAGTTTTGAACCGGTTCTCTTTACTATAGGGTAGTTACAGCATTATCACTAGAACAATATTATGTTTACTAGTAAATTTTCGTTAATGTGTTCATGATACGTGGTATTATGTGATTGTGCTGATGATTGTAACGCATAGAAATAATTATCCAACGTCCAGCTTAATCGACTCAGAATTACTTTTTAAATCGATCTAACGATGTCCGTCCGTCTATCTGGACGACTTGGTTGTCCATGTAAACTTTGTGCGCAAAGTATAGGGCGCAATTTTTATGATAATTCAATGTAATTTGGTATGTGGGACTTTTATGTTATAAGGACGAAGCCTATTGTAACAGATTGTGATTTGTCCATTATTTTACCTATACAAATTCCCTCGAAATAGAGTTTCAACACTCAAAAACGCCTAAAAAATGGGAATAATTTTTATTGAAATTCGGTGAAGTTCTAATATCAATATTTTTATCAAATTTTATAAAGAACGGTCTACAATCGACCATATAACACCTTCCTTAGGAAATCACTTTAATGGCCATAAATCACATACGAATTTAGTATCAAATTAATATTCGATACAAATAACATTTTATGAAGATCGCTTCATAATTGACCATAGCTCCCATATAAGATCCAATATAAGAAATCACCCAAAAGTTCATTAAAACATGTGAATCTTAGTTTCAACGTAATATTCTGCATTAGTATAGGTTCATAATTGGCCCCTTCCCGAATTTTGGTAGACATATGTAATGTTGTAGGGTATCATATGGTCGAGCTTGACCGACAATATCTTTTTCTCTCGTTTAAAATTAAATAAAAGTATGAATATAAAACATATTATATATACTCTTAAACATGTTTCATCGAAATATGCTATGATCAAATCTAATCATAATATTAGAAATATTTATCATAATTTGAAAAAACTGGATCATAACATGATAAAATATTTATATACAAAATAAAAATCTCACATCGTAATATGAAAAGTTATATTATTTTATGAATTTTATATTCATGTATATTATTATTTATAACCATAAAAATTTTAAAAGTTAAATTTCTTTATAACTAATGATTAATTTTAAAAGCTTATAAAAATATATTTAGTCTTCTATTTCAAAAGATGCAAAACAATATATATTGTTAAACATAATTAAGTGCGCTTATCATTGTCATACCCAAGTAATTCTATTAAAATCTTTTGTGATATAAATAAATAAAAAAACCATGTTGGGTGGTTTTACATAGAAAATATCTTTAACTTCCGATTATTGAACTCTTCTAGAAGAAAATAAAATAATCATGGCAAAAATACATGTATATTTTTGTATTTTTAAAATGAATTAGTCAGTCTGTTTGGTGGTCAATATCACAGTATGTGGTTAAAATTTCATATGTAAAATCTATACATATTCAAACATATATAGTCCATACATAGATTGCCTGCATGCATGCAATGTTTCATATGCATGCATGACTGTAGACAAAAAATTTATAATGATGAAGATGATGTACAATTATATATACATATGTATCAATGTATGTACTCGTAGGCATGATGAGTGTTTGTCTGTTTTAGTGTGTTTTTTTTTTTTTTTTTTTTTTTTTTTTTTTTTGTCTGTTTTAGTGTTTTTTTTTTTTTTTTTTGATAATGAAATAAATCGGATTTTTATTTAAATTTCTTGTTTTTCTTTTTATTATTTTGTTTTTTTTTTTTTTTATACATATCAGTATCTGTGAATTGTATAAACAAGAGTATGCGAAATTGTTGCTCTTATGGCCTGATAAATTGGGTGTTGTCTTTGCTGCAATAGCGGCAGCAGCAGCATCAGGCCAATTCTACAGATAATATACAATAAAAAATAAATGTATTTATTTGTGGGGTTGAATTACACATTTTAAAATTTAAATATTTTTCTCTTACCAGCTGGAATTGTAGCTAAAATTCAGCAAAAAAAAAAATCAAAATGTAAAAATGATTAACACCAGCATAGTAGTAGGTATTGAAACCAGTTCAGTTAATATAATAAAAAGGAGGCTGCACAATATCAAATGAAAAGGAATACATAAAGAAATAAACCCACTTTTTTTGTGTTTAAAGTTACAAAAGAAATATTTACTCATATACGCATTTAAATCTATACACATGTGTAAAATGTTGACAGCTTGACATTTGAACAAATGTATGAGTGAACAAACACTCAATACACACATATGAGCAGGAAAAACAAAATAACAAAGACGGACAGCTGGACGGACATTATGAATTAAGTACAAGTACAAGGTCAATAGTTTAGAAAAAAAATGTTTAATGCTTTTATTTTTTTTTGTTTGTTCTTTTACGTTTATTTTCTCAAAATGTTAAAAATGTTTGTTTAACTGTTAAATTTAATTTATTTATTTAAATATGTATAAAAGAAACAGCTGCTATAAAATGTTTATAAAGAACTATTATTATTTTTTATGCATTTAATTGATGTATTTAAAACAGTTAGTTTTTTAACTGATTTATTTTGTTGAGTGTGCGAAATTGTTTTAAATTAAACAAAGAGATTTTTAAATAAATAATAAATACATTTAAGCTTAGAAAATAATAAGAGTTTGGTACGAGTATTTAATGTTATTTGCAGATGTTTGTTTTGTATAATATGATATTTTAATCTGCACAGTGGTCTTGCATAAAAATATTTTTTTAATAAATCTTACCGAACAGAACCTTTAACATATAACGTTATATAATCACAGGGTTACAAGAATGTTATACATTACAGTGTCATGAAATTACTGACAACTGAAGAATAATTAAGAAATTAATATTTTTCCCCTATTCAGCTAATTTTTACGCATCGTCTGAGGGGTGTCTGAGGGACACTCTAATGTACATATATTTGATTTCTTTAAAATCAGGGTGTAAACATTTTCTAGAGGATGAAGGTGCCAGACTCGTTTCTGGTTCTTCAGGGCTAGTGAACGGTTTATATGGAAGGAACCTGTCAATATTACAGAGGGTTGTCGTTGGAAGTGATAAATTAGTGTAACTTTTTTTTTTGGATCGGTCATAGGATTAGTCTAAATGAACTTCTTCAATATTGGCTACTCTATCCGAAATTTTTACAGTTTTAGGGACAATTGCCTTTAGAAACATTTTTGTAAATTTCATTTATTTTACAGGTTGAAGAAATGAAAATTTTTTTATTTGCAGCTTGAGTCATCTCACTCAACTTGGAAACATGTTATGATAAAGTACTAAATATGTTACCCTTTATACCCCTCTTCACAAGTGTAAAGGATATAATTTAGTTTGTCATTTTGAGTTTAATTTCTATAATTTTTGTCGGAGAGCAAAAAATTGATATTTTCTGGATCCTTGTAAGAAATGACGTTAGAAGAATCATATACGACTGTCGGTTGAAATGGCGTTTATGAAGGCCAACAATGACTGACTGACTATATAACACATATATCGAAAGATCGGAAAACTTTTGGTAATGAAATTTAGCGATATCGGTTATATGTTTAAAGGCCTGTTTTTAAACCTGGTTTTGAGTTTCTGATTATGATAGGGACTTATCTTTTGCAAAAAGTTTCTGTATTTTTTTTTTTCTAAATTTACTAAACCTATATATTTCTGCTTTTTTACTCCTCATCACAGGTGTGATAATTTCGCTCTCCATAATTTTTATCGGAGAGCAAAAAAATTGATATTTTCTGGATCATTGTAAAAAATGATGATAGGATTATAAGCGACTGTCGATTAAAATGAAATATGTTTTTCACTCTGGAGATAGTCAACTTTGGCCCACTGTAACGGCATCCGTGCTGCAGCTAAAGACTCCATCTAACAATATACTATATGCATAACTCCTCCTCTATTGATGTTCCAAGTTTCATCTAAATCGGTTTAGTGGTTTCAAAGTTCCAGACTTATTACCATTTATTTTACTTTTGGCCCCACTGATCATTGTAATGTAAATTTATAAATGCCAAAGTTGACAGCATACTTTAAGGCGAAAATTTTATTTGAAGGGTATAATAGATTCCGCATAGCCAAATATATTCTTGATCTTGTTTATTTGTAAAATTCGCGAAGTTCCGTCATTTATTGCAGCATATCTGGAAAACGACTTGTTTGATTTCCAGATATGATGAAATCTAAAAAAAAAATAAAATTGTCTTCAAGTTATACTCAAATAGGAAATGTGTTTCCTTTAGATTCCCAATTTACTGCAGCATTCTTCAAGTGGAAATTTCGGTCATTAAAAAAAACGGTAAACTGATTGATGTACTACAGGCTATTCGATGTGGACAGTCAAGCTGCGATTAAATCGCTCTCGAGAGTCTTTTCTACATCCATGCTGGTACATGAATGCCGGATATCTCTAATCGAGATGGCGAGACATTCAAACCTGGAGCTAATCTGGGTCAGGGGTCATTCTAATTCCCCCGGTAACATTACTGCGGATGAACTGGCCAAAAATGGTTCCCTTCTTCGATATGAAGAAGTGGATCAACTGGTCGGAGTACCGCTCTCCTCCTGCAGATCTATAATACTGCGAAATCTATCGAGGATTAAAGTATTATAGATCTGCAGGAGGCGAGCGGTACACCGACCAGTTGATCCAATTCTTCATATCGAAGAAGGGAACCATTTTTGGTCCGCAGTAATGTTACCGTAATAGTAATAGATGATCAAATCTGTCCATTTGCTCCTTCTCGAAACAAATATGGTCCCATTATGAAGGACCTCGGTCAAATCTCATTCTGGTACTACCAAGGCATCGGTTACGTATTCCGATATCCATTGCCACAGGGCACTGGATTGCCGCTGCGCATGCTAGGAGTTTAGGGCTCCCTTTTAACGACTTCTGTAGGAGTTGCCTTGATGAAGACAGTGTTTAATAAACTTAAACAAGATGAGGTCAAAAATGATACGAAGAAATGTTTAAATGTTTTAAATCAGTGGTTGGCACTCTTTAAATTCACATTTTTTATTTGTATAAGTTCTGTATAACTCTCTCGCTCTTATATTATACACAGGAAAAAATTTTAAATTTATAATTATTACTATTTAATAATTAATTTTCTAAAAAGAAATGTTATTAAAAAGTTTTCCTCCAAAATATATGGTTAATCTAATCATGTGTATTATTTGGCGATCCACTTTTATTTTAATGATATACACTTTTATGCTCTCTTTACTTCACCGCTTAATTTAATATAACTTGAAAATTTGATTCAGTGTACATATAGTGCAAGGATTTTTTGTGTACATTTTTTACATTCTTTATTTTTCTTTGTTGCGATCAGCAAAGAAATAACAGCTTAGAAAATCTCGAATTGTTTAAAATAAATCACAAAAATATTTTATCAGCTCATCTAAAGACATAATCTTGAAATGAGAATTCGAAAATCTTAAATATTATCGTTACAAAAATTGACACTTTTTATAAACAAATTTCTTGATTTATTTTTTATTTTTTAACTTCTTCCCTTTAAATAAATATTTATCTGTAGGAGTAAACATTTTATTATGTGTGGCGTCTAAAACACTCATATTTTAAACGATCACTTATTATGTCTTTACTAAATAACAGAATGTCTAATATACAAACGCAACTCTGTGTTTATTTATCTTAAACAGAGTTGTGTTTATTTTAAAAATCATCTCCCAGAGGGTCTAATGAAAATAAACATTCATACTTTTGACATTTTAATAATGTGTGAAATTCTGAAATGATGAAATAAAAATATTTTGTAACATATTATTTTGTGTTTAAGAAAAAATAATATTTATTGTAAGTGTTAGCAAAAAGTTGAAGGAATTAATTATTGAAATTTAAAACAAAGAATTCATTTAAATCAAAATCAACTCTGCCAATATTTGGATGATATCTTTCACAGAAGATATACTTTTTCAATTAAGGTTATTGTCCTCTTCAACAAAAAATTCATGAAATTCTAATGAAATCATTTGGATGAAATTAATTCAAATTAATTAATTTAAAAGCTTTCTAATCCAATCGAAATTTTTTCAATGGCCGAAAACTAACTCAAGAATTCAAAAATAAAGATTTTCATTTATTAAAGTTACAAGTCTGAAGCGTATATTTAAGTTGTTCACTATGGTTTCAAATTATTTTTTTGAAATAATTTTTTTAACTTGTGAACCATTGCAAATATTTTAATAAAATTCTACAGAGTCAAAGGTAAGGTGTTTCTGAGTTAATTTGTAGATGTACAGTTTCCTAGGGAGTCAGTGAGTATGTAAGTGGTCCTATAAATTTTACCAACTCGCGTATGTATGTTTGTTTTTTTCTGCAAAAATCTACAACAATTAATTATTTTGACAGAAAAGAAATTTTATATATAGAAAGTCCTTGCAAATCTTTACAATAAACAAAAAAAAAAAAAAATCATATGTGTGTTAATCTTTACAGTTTAAGAGATATTCAAGTCGAAATAAATTTTTGTCTTATTATGCCCTACACCCTACAGATGGTTGGGGTATTATGTGTTTGTGCAAATATTATAATGCAGAGAAAAAAATTTCCTACACCCACCTTAAAGTATACAGTTCGACTCAGAATTACTTTTTGATTCGATTTAACGATGTCCGTTCGTCTGGTTGGCTGGCTGGCTGTCCATGTAAAGCTTGTGCGAAAAGTACAGGTCGTAATTTTAGAGATAATTTGATGAAACTTGGTATATATGATTTTTTTTGGCACAAGGACGAAGCCCATTGATTGTGGTCATGATCGGCCCATTATTTCACCTAGCCCCAATACAAATGTTCTCTCGGAAAAGAGTTTTAACACTCTAACATACCTTAAAAATTGAAATATTTTAATGAAACTTAACATAAATAAGTCTTAGGTAAGCATAAATCTATGTGCCAAATTTCATCAAAATCGGTCCATAGTTTACCATAGCTCCCATATGAACCACTCTTTCGAAAATCACTTTAACATGCATGAATCCCATAAAAATGTTAATATTAATTTAATATTCGACACATATAACATTTATATAAGTCCATAATTGACCATAGCTCCCAATTTGGGAAATCACCAAAAGGGACATCAATACATATGAATCTTAGTATCGACGTCATATTCTACAATAGTATATTTTTATTTTCCACTTAATACAAGTATAGGTCCATAATTGGCTCCTTCCCGAATTTTGGTATACATAGGCAATGGTGTAGGGTATCATATGATCGGTCTTAACCGACTGTACCTTCTCCTCTCGTTTTTATTTTCGACACAGAAAAATTGCTGTGTATGAACGCCAATTTTTTAAACTTGGCGTGATTAATATTGCCCCTAAAAGGTTTTTAAAATATTTATCAGATTTCTTACAAAATTCTGAACAATATTGCTGCAAAAATTATAGAAATATATAAAAGTTATAATAATCCAAAGTGTGAACTTAAACAAAATTTCTTATTTTTTGAGTTGTACTTCCAAAATGGTGGCAATATTTATTCACTTATAAAAAGATTTTTTTATTGTTATATTTTAATTTAATGTGGGTTAAAAGTCCTTCCACCAAATCCTAATCAAACTTTGTCAGTTATTATTATTATTTTTTAATTTTCAAATGTCTTAAGTGGGTTCAATATTAAATTATTTAAATTAATACATCGATATGTAAAGTAACCACCCAAAAAGTATTTCCTGCTGAAGGCCTCTTATAAACACAGAATTGCGATTTCTGTAAAAAGAGTTAATTTGTCCAAAATCTTTTTCCCGGNNCCAAAATCTTTTTCCCGGTTTGAGATTTTGGACATTTTGTTACACAAACGTGGGAGTTTATCAATTCTTTAATTTAACAATAATTTTATTTATATTTTAACAAAATTTCAATGGAATATGTCGGAGTTCACACACAGNNTTTTTTTATCACCTTTCTAGGGTAACTTTCCCCATCACCAGTACTAAGAAAAAGACACTATTAATGGCCATTTTACTTTTAAAAGTGTAAGTGATGCAATGAGGCGTGCTTTTTTTTTTAAATGCTTTCAATAAGTGGCTTACAAATGTCGTTCCAATTCAAATGCTTGTATAGAAGTAATCATATGAAAATCCCCAAAATAAAACAACGATCGAAGAATTTTGTACACCGGAAGCATCCATAAGATGTTTTAATACGTTAGACTTACTGAATGATAGATTTTTTAAGAAAACCAAATAACAAAATTCTGGTGGGTGACATATTGTAACAAATGGCAACATAAAAATCACCAAAACAAAAAAACGATCACAAATCATAAAAGAATCAAAATCTAAAATCACAAAAAATATTAAAAATATTGTTATAGTCTTTTTGGCCAAGGACGAGCGAGTAAGTTGAGTGGAGTGAGTGAGTGAGTCGTAGTGAATAGTTTAAGACTTTATTAAATACAAACATCAATATTTGAAAGTGTTAGGCGGTTTCCATTTGTTTTATTTCTTTCTTAATGGTCAATATAACTCAAGAATTAATTGAATATACATTTACTTATATAGAGTTGAGAAAATTCTTTTTATGTTTTATTACCAATATTATCATGTATACTTTACTTTTGGTTTTTTGTTGAAATTTTTTTTTTTTTATTAATTTTAGTTTTAAGGTTTTGTCATTTTACTTAAGATAGGATGAAATTTAAAATCATGAGGTTAGTTTAGCTCTCACTTGTATTAAATGCTTTATGTTATTATATGTTAATTTATTGTTGTATGTTTTGGATAATTATTTCAAATGATCTCTCAAATACCTACTAAGCTACGATAACACATGGAGGTTTAAAATTTTGCGTTTGCTGGTTTCTTGATTAAATTTTCGGTTGTATAAAATTTGCCTGAATTGGTAAAAATATTTTTTGTTTTTTTTTTTTTATTTTGAGATACAAATTATTGTAAGTTTTTAGCGGGTAATTAATTCCTCACCAGAGGGGTTTTTTGTGCCCCTCTTCCAAACATAACATTTGTGCCTGCACAAAATTTTGTAAAATGCCAACCAGCCGATCAGAAGTTACAAAGTTATTTCCAACAAAAAAATTAGGTTCTGGCCCACTATGAATTGTTAATTTTTACTCCCAAAAATAGGCCTCGAATAAAAATGTGTGTGTTCGTGTACTTTACACGAATAGTTTATTTGAAAAAAAAGAACGTTTAACAGTTTTTAAGCGACCTATATATTATTAGAAAAAAATATTGGAAAATGTTTATTTTATGCTCGAAGTTTTTTAAAAGGAAAGGAAATTTTCTAATAATTTTCCCAATGATCTGTTTTTCGTTTGAAAATATTTGAAGACATTTTGAAGCAGCTTAGAACTCACATGTATTTTCTTTTTATATTGAAATTTTTTTCTAAATATTACATTATTAATTAAAGGTCTTTTTTTGACTTTTGTCTTAATCATTTATTATTTATATTTTACTGTCATGTTTCCATCTGACTTTTCCTCCTTCAAAACTTTAATTTTTGTTGGGACCTTTATCATTATTCCTTTATATACATATAATTATTTTCATTATTTTTGATAATCTAATTAATGTCTTTTTAATATCATATTTTCATTCCACCCTTGAAAAAATGCAAATTTTTTCTTTTTTTCCCCATTTAAATAAAAGAACATTTAACAGTTTTTATTATTTTGACAACTTATTCTTTTGTTTTAATGTCTGTAAATTCTTTATTTTTATTTTTTCTAAAACAATAATTTTTTTTTTTGAATGTTGATATTTCTCATTTACAAAGTTATCAACACCAGCGAAGCGTTACATACCGGCGTTGGTCATAAACAACAAAATGCAACCAGCAGCTAAAGTGCAATAAAACAACAACAAGGAGTGAATTGAAAGAAAAAAGAAATAAATAAATATCAACGTTTATTAACCTTTAACAAAATGCAATACATCTCCTCATACATAGATTCCCTCACATATACACACATACATATACATATATGTATATACAAATACCCATAACACTCTTTTCATACTTTTGAACAAGATAATAGAGGTTTCACTTACAATTATATATTTGTCCCCATGGCGAAAAAAAAATTATTATGATGGAAAAAATTTAATGCTGTTTAAAAACCAAAGGGAGATTTGTTGAAATATATACATACATATATGTATGTATCTATATATAAAAATCAAACTATCATTATTTGTAGTTTAGTTTCATTCAATGCAATAGCTTGTGTTATGTGGCATGTTTGGCATGTATTTGTATGTACAAATGTTGTATGCTGCATAAATGTTTTTGTTAGTTGTAAAAGTGGTCACTCAATAATTATCCATATGAATCTTGTTTGTAAAACTCAAAGTGAAGAGAAAATAAAAAATAAATAAATAAAAATAAATTCTAAAAAACCCGCATTGACAACATGATTGTTGTAAATTGAAATTGATAGATTTAGAAGAAAAAATATACTATTAAACTACGCACAAATTTATACATTACGAACACTCACATATATATACATACATGTATTTATGTATGTATGTCTGCTTATAGTTGTGCTAAATGAAGTGGTCATACTTATTGTATATTGTTTTAAATAATATTTAATTTAAAATGCTTGAATATAAAATTTTCTTAGAAACTAAATCAAAATGCCCCCGATTTTGCATTTTTAAAAAATGTACAGCTAAGCTAAATTAAATAGCAGAATGAAAAAATTGTTTAACATAAATATATTTTAATAATATTATAAGTAAAACTTTGGAAAATTGAGGGATAAAGAGTGGGTATATAGTGGAAATTTGTATTTTATATAACTAGTAAATGACCCCAGATTTCAAAAATGATAAAATTTGTAAAATTATATCTTTTAAAATTTTGTTTAGTTCTTACTTTTTAGACTAAACATAGTGAAAAAAGCTGAATGAAACATTTCCTTTATGTACAACAATTGACATATTGCGGTTATACAATTTTCTAGTAAAAAATAATGCAAACTATTGTTCCATAATTTATAGAGAAGGAATAATGCAGCGAAAATAGAAAAAATGTTATGCCTCTAACATATCCTCCATTACAGTGCCTTGATTTAGAACAAAAGAAGTTGCAAAAAATTTACATAAATAATTGCAACATTGTTTTTGTTTTGATATTAAGAAAACTTTTTGCATACCTAATATCATTTTCTGAGAACGCAAAATATCGTTACTCTGAATGTTGATAAAAATGATAAAGGAGTTCGGTGCCAATAAGCGAAAAAGCACAGCTATATTTAAACTAAAATGCTTTTAAATGTGCAGAATCAGATTAAAAATTTAAGACATGAGTTACATTTTAACTCTTTTTGAAATAAATCTGTTTTTTTACATTCGTATTGAAAGGATTTTTAATTAAAAATCGTTAAAGCAAAATTTATGTTTATGGTTCGCAAACTTCTCCGCAAAATAAAAGAAGTCGCATCCAACAAATTTAATAATATTCTCATTTTTCTAAAAATTTACAAAACTCTTTAACTTTTTTAAAATATAAATTGTTATGTTAGTTTTATATATTAAAAATTATGATCTCTTTGTTGTACTTTTAAAACAGCTATAAATCACTTTCTAATTATGAGTTTAAAAACTAATGATTATTATCCCAAACGCTTCCCTGTTTAAGTGAATTAAACTTGTATGGTCAGTGTTAATTTAGATATATTTGGAGATTTTTAAATTTTATAATTTCATGAAATTTAGGACTTTTTTTTATAACCCGTAATCGGATATTTACTAAATAATATACCTCGATATTTATTTTTGTGGAATTAATAAATTTTGTTTTACATAATGTTTTTTATATTAATCAAAAAATTCAGAAAAATCAAATTTATAAAAACCATAAAAGCTTTCTATAAATATATGAAATTTTTTTACTTTGAAAAATTTGTTTGTCCAATGGATTTATGCTTATCAAACAAAGATTATTTGTGTAAATTCAAAATATTTAATTTTTAAAGGGTATTTTTGAGGTGTTAACTCTATTCCGGGAGAACATTTGTAATGTGGGCTAGTGACAATAATGGGCCGAATCATGACCAATATTAAAATAGGCTTCGTTCCTTGTGCCAAAAAAATCATATGTTCCAAGCTTCCATCAAATTACTCAGAATTGGACCTGTAACTTTTTAAAGAGTTCGACTCAATATAAGTGTGATGAGAAAACCTGAATCTGAAATGGTTAGGAATGATTATACCTACAATGATCTGCAACAATGATTTTCCAGATACTTTTGTTAGTGTTAACGCTGTGGATTAATCAAGTACAAAAAGTATAGAACAAACTTTCTTTTATGAAAATGAACAAAATTTTATACCGCTAGTTCTGTGAGGTCGTAGAGTAGTCAAAGTCAAGAATGTCCCCCAATATTATTAGGGTAAATATACGATCGCAAATATTGGCAACTATTATATAGTTATTTTTGAAATTGAACTATAAAGGTAAAGAATTTTTTTTTAACAGAAAATATCCTTCCTCTTTTA
>MINK01187775.1:9468-35148 GCA_001735545.1 Phormia regina
CTTTTTGCTTAATATATTTTTAATAAAAATAAATTTATTGCTTTCGACAGTTTGATAAAGTAATTTTTGAAAGCATTTTAAATGTGACCTATGAGAAAACATGTTTTCCTATTTGCCTATTTGGCTATTTGAATGTGAGTAATGTGACTATAAAATAAATTTTATATTGCTATAGAAAAAACTTTGTTTACGTTCGGGTAAACAAATTTTAAACAAGCATTTGCCTAATCTGATCGTACATTTAGTGTTCGTCGTTTCGACTAACGAAGCCCCCAAAAGGGTAAAAATATCGAATCGAAACCCTTCCAGGGTTAAATAGAAAATTATTCATTATTAAAAACTTTTCACAGAAAAAATGCAAAAAAATTTCGATAACGTGAAATTTCTATTACAAAATTACTATAAATCGATAATTAATCGTTTGAAATTTGTTTTTTCAATCTTAAATGGGAATCAGTGTTTTTCTTTTAAAAGAAAATCTCTTTTAAATTATTTTTTCAAAAATCTCTTTGTTCAGACAATTTCTTGAAATCTCTTGGCCTTCATGTGCAGTCTTGACGCTGTTAATGAATATTTATTTTTAAAATTACATAAAACTCACGCATCTTCATCAAGCATTTTGTTATTGCATTGCACTCTTGAATTTGCATTTATAATGAGGAAAATTGCAAGCATAATTTCTCTTTTACGTAAAAAGAAATTTAGAATTTCAAAAAACAATTAGCAAATTTCTCATTTAAATTTTAATTGCTAAATTTTAAAATCATTTCAGTTGTTGGGTGTTTAACGAAAGCGTAACATACGCTGAATAAATAATTTTAAATAAACGAAATTTATTCTTAATTAAGATTAATTTCGTTAGATATTAACTGAAAAAAAAATTAATTTTTATTATAAAAAAACAAGTGAGTTTATAAAGTATTGCAACAAAAATAAAATAAAGTATTGAAATAAAAGAATTATTTAAAAAAATAAACAAGGGCCTATAATAAAGGAACATTTAATATTAATAATTTAATAATATTTTCGATTATGTAATATATAAAATCTGCTTAAGAATTTTAACGCCATTAGTGTCAATATATTTAGACAACAAATAAAAAAAAGTATTCTTGATCACAAGATCTTTTTGGGTTCATTAAAATCAGTTTGAAAAAAATATGTTAAATATTTGAAAAAATATTTTAAATATTTATAAAACATTTCAGAACCAAAAAATTATAATAAAAAATATTAAAGTTATCAAAATAGTATTTTAGCAAATAATTTGTTTATTTGTATATTTCAATATCTCTAGATTTAAATTCTTTTTCATTTTATGTCGTAATTGTTTAGTTTCAAATGCAACATAGTATTTTATAAAGTGTTAATGACCTTCAGTGAAAAATTGCATTGAGATAAAAGTTACATCATTTTTGGCAGGTTACAACACAACATAACCTCAAAAATATACTAGACATTTGTTTAGCGCTCGTGTCCAATAGGCTTAAAAAAGTTCATGGACTTTGACGTAATTGCCTTAAAGAATTTGTAAACTTGAATATTTGATTTATTTATACATGAAATAAAATTATATTTAGTATAAACATTTAATCTTGTTTTTTAATTTATATTTTTTCTTACAGCCAGCCCAACAAGATGTTGTTCTCTTCTTTAATAGAGGCTGCTCAAAACTCTCCTTTTAAAAAACCTTTTACCACAGCCAGCTGTGAACCAGCTTTGGAAAATGGACAATTAACAAAGAATCATACAATCCAAGCTGCTGCAGCTTCATCAGGAGGTATGAATTAAAAAAAAATCTAAAGTATTTTGAAACATTTTTTATGAATGCTTTTTCATTTTCTTATAATAAATTTAGATTCCTGTGAATTTGGTTCTAATATGTATTTCGCTCTATGTGGTTTGGGTGGCATTATCTCTTGCGGTAGTACCCATACCATGGTAGTACCATTGGATTTAGTTAAATGTCGTCTTCAAGTCGATCCGGCCAAATACAAGAGTGTGGTAAATGGTTTCCGTGTAACCTTGGCCGAAGATGGTGTTAAAGGTTTGTCCAAAGGATGGGCACCTACCTTTATTGGCTATTCCATGCAAGGTCTCTGCAAATTCGGTCTTTATGAAGTATTCAAAGTTATTTATTCTAATGCTATTGGTGAAGAGAATTCCTACCTCTATAGAACTAGTTTATATTTGGCTGCCTCAGCTTCGGCTGAATTCTTTGCTGATATTGCTTTGGCTCCCATGGAGGCTGCTAAGGTTAAGATTCAAACTACACCTGGTTTTGCTAATACTTTGAGGGAAGCTTTGCCTAAGATGTCGGCTCAAGAAGGTATTGGTGCTTTCTATAAGGGTTTGGTGCCCTTGTGGATGCGTCAAATTCCCTATACTATGATGAAGTTTGCTTGCTTTGAAAGAACTTTGGAATTGTTATATATGTAAGATTGATATTTGAAGAGGAAAAAATCTATTTTATTTACTATATTTTTCATATGATTTTATAGCTATGTTGTACCTAAACCTCGTCAAGAATGTACCAAAGGTGAACAGCTATTGGTTACCTTTGCTGCCGGTTATATTGCTGGTGTTTTCTGTGCTATTGTATCACATCCAGCTGATACTGTTGTATCTAAATTGAATCAAGCTAAGGGTGCTTCAGCCTTTGATGTAGCCAAACAATTGGGTTGGTCTGGTAAGTTGAAAAGATTTTTTTTATGTAATAATAATGGAATTTTTAACATGAATTATAATAAAAATCTAAATAAATTCTTTCTGATTCTTTCTTTTCCAGGCTTGTGGGGCGGTCTAGTGCCCAGAATTGTTATGATTGGTACCTTGACAGCTGCCCAATGGTTTATCTATGATGCTGTTAAAGTCTACTTGCGTATGCCCAGACCACCACCACCAGAAATGCCCGAATCATTGAAAAGAAAGTTGGGCCTTACTGGAGATGCCAAGTAATTGAAACAAATAAAAATAGAATTATTTTACTAGTTGTATTTTTAAATTAAATTGGTAATATTAAAAAAAATGTTTAAAACGAACTAAAAAAATTAAATTAAAATTAAAACATGAACAAACGAATAAATGCAGAAGACAACAATAATAAAGATAAACAAAAATTATAAAATAAAATTAATATAAAAAAATATTTTTAATTAGAAGGAAATATTTCGAAAAGAACGATTTTTTTTATTTTTGAAGGAAAGAATTAAAAAATATATATATTTTAACTTGAACATCAACAAAAATTATATATTAAATGATTTTTCTAGTAAAAATCATTTTTTATTTAAATTGCAAAAAAATAACGTTTTTTTCAAAAACAAAACACCGTTATAACATACTTTCTCTAACAACCCAGTTTTTACAATAAAATACAACTCTAGTAGCGAAATAGCAACACTGTTATTTCTAGCTATTATACACTCTCACACTTTTCTTTCTTAAGAAATAAAATAACAAAAGAGAATTCATAACAAAACAAACTTTTTTTAATCAATCGAAAATAGAAAACACGTGCCGGAACGTGTAAATTTTAAAATTCCATTAAAATTTAAAACAAATTAATAAAAAAATGGTACAAAATAAACAAAAATCGTCCAAAATAAAACTCCCCAGTCAAAAAGTTAAAAATAGTGTAACAAAAACAAATGATAAGAAATGGGAAAAGGTAAAAATAAAAGGCAGTGTTATTACAGAGGACGGAGTGGGTTTGGAGGGTCTCATAGGTTTAGAAGTTTTAGAAGAATATGATCCCAATCTTATAGGTACAGCCAAGGTAAATAAATTTAGAATATATTAAAGAAATAATATAAATTAAAAGAAATTTAATTTATAACTCAAGCCCAAATTAACACGCAAAGCTAAAAGAATGGAGCGTAAGAAAGGGGCCAAAAGACCCAAGACAACAGAAGACTCGGAAGATGTTGACAGTGAAGCGGAAAGTTCAGAAGAGAGTGATCAGGAAGATGGTGTTAAAACTAATAATAAAAAAGCTAAAAAAGAAGATTACTTAAATAAAAAATTAGAAAAACGGCGTCAAAAGCGCGAAGAACGTAAGCTAAAACGCAAATTAGCTAAACAACAAAAAAGCGGCAATAAAACAGAAACCCAAAATCAAGATAAAAAGGTTAAAAAGGGTAAAGATAAGTTAAACAAAAAAGATAAACCAGTGGAAGATCGTTTTAAACTATTAAGGCCACCACCTGAAGAGGATGATGAAGAATTAGCCGAAAGCCAAGATAGTGATGTAGAAGAGGATAAGGTACCCGATTTAGTGGATAGTAAAGCTATAAACTTGGATGATTTAGAGGTAAATTAAAAAAACTTTATATTTAAATTTCTCTAAAAAAACTAAATAAACTTATTTTTCACTATAGGGCTGGAATGGTTTGGGAGTTCCTGAACCTATTCTAAAAGCTTTGGCCGAAAAAGGTTTTAAATCACCCACAGAAATACAATCCAGAACCTTGGCTGCTGCTATTTTAGGTAAAAAAGATATATTGGGTGCAGCTGAGACAGGCAGTGGTAAGACTTTAGCCTTTGGTATACCCATGTTGGCTGGTATAATGGAATTAAAGAGAAAAAATGCTCGAACTGGTATTAGGAAACCTTTGGTTAAAAATAAAACTAAAGAAACCAAAAATAACAAACCCTCAGAAGACGAATTAGAAGATGAAGAAGCAATGGACATAGATGACCCAGAATTTAATGATTCAGATGAAGAAAAAGATGAAAGCGAAGAAGGAGGAGCTTTATATGCTTTAGTTTTAACACCCACCCGTGAATTGGCGGTACAAGTTAAGGATCATTTAGTAGCAGCTGCCAAATATACGGGCATTAAAGTGGCAGCCATATTTGGAGGTTTAGCTTTGGCCAAACAAGAGAGAATATTAAATAAACACCCTGAAATAGTGGTGGCCACACCAGGACGTTTGTGGGAATTGTATCAACAGGGTAATAAACATTTAACCAAAATAGAAGATATAAGTTTCTTGGCCATAGATGAAACCGATCGTATGGTGGAAAAAGGACATTTTGAAGAGTTAAGAAGTTTACTGAAAGTAATCAATGAAAATGAGGAGAAAAAACAATCTAGACAAAATTTTATTTTCTCAGCTACTTTGACTTTAGTGCATGATTTGCCCGAACATATGCAAAGTAAGTAAAAATTACATAAACATAAAAAATTGCCTCATAATCAATTTTTTCTTAGGACGTAATTTTGGCAAACGTCCCAAATTTGTTAAGCAAACCTCGGAAATGAAAATACAAAGTTTTATAGAAGAATTGGGCATATCACAACCCAAAATAGTGGATATAACCAGATCTCAACGTAAGTTCTAAAATTTTTTGTTAAAATTTGAAAAAAAAAAAAATTAATTTGAAATTCCACTTTAGAAACTGCACAAACTCTTACGGAATGTCGTTTAATTTGTCCTTTGGATCATAAGGATTATTATTTGTACTATTTTGTACAACGTCATCCGGGTAGAACTATAGTTTTTTGCAATTCCATTGACTGTGTTAAGAGACTGACGACATTATTTGGTTTATTGCAATGTAATCCTTTACCTTTACACGCAAATATGATACAAAAACAACGTCTTAAGAATTTAGAAAGATTTAGAGATGATGCTTGTGGTTTGTTAATAGCCACTGATGTGGCAGCCCGTGGTTTGGATATTCCTAATGTGGAACATGTTATACATTATCAGGTACGTTCTACGAATGATTTTTTATGAAAAATTTTTGTTAAAAATAAAATTTTAATAGAAAATTATGTTGTGAAGAATTTTCAATAGAAAATATTTGTTATCGATAAATTTACAACATTTTGTATAACAGTTTCATTTTCATAATTTTATTTTATTAAACAATTTTTGTGTTTTTCATACAATAAAAGGTACCTCGTACTAGTGAAAATTATGTCCATAGATCAGGTCGCACAGCTAGAGCCAATAAAAATGGCATAACTGTTATGTTTATGGAACCAGGCGAAGTCAAAAGTTATGTCAAATTATATAAAACTTTAGAAAGAAGTAAGATACAAACAAAAATTTTAACATACCTTTTTAAATTAACTTATTTTTCTTGCATTTAATGAAAAATTAATTATAGCTGAAGATTTACCTTTATTCCCCGTATCGGAACGGTATTTGAATGCTGTAAAGGAAAGAGTTAATTTAGCTCGAGAGGTGGATAAACAAGAGTTAAAATTAAAACGTACTCAAACAGAATTAGGCTGGATGAAAAAACATGCTGAAGAAATGGATATGGTTATAGAGGGCTTCAATGATGAATCGTATGTAAAAACTTTTTCTATTTAGATTTTTTCTTTTTAATTCATTTTATTTTTAATTTTTTGTTTGATGATATAATATAGGGGTAGTGATCAAGACGAAGATCCTTTCATCATAGAGAGAAGACGCAATCGTATACAATTAGACAGTGCTAGGGCAGAATTGAAATCCTTGTTGGCTCGACCTATCTTCCCCCGTGGCTTTAGTTTTAAGTAAGTTAATAATTTTGTTGGTTTTATGTTTAACGATTATAAATTGATTTAATTTTGCTTAGATATCCCTCTGTTAATGGTGAATTACAAATGTCGGAAATGTCGGGCGAAAATCATGACACACAAAGTGCCGTTAAAGTAATGAAAGATGCCATTGAAGATTTAAAACAAGCCAAAAAAATGCGCAATAAGAAAAAGAAAAGTTCTTAGTTTTACATAAAATGTAAATATATAAAATAAAAAATATTATGTTTAAATAAATTGTGTATGAAATTTACCTTAATGTTTAGCGACATAATAACGCACACCATTTTCCATTAAAGATCTAGCTTGTTTGGCCATTAATGAAGAAACTGACAAGACGGGTGTGGTAAAACATCTAAAATTATTAATGTAATATTAGAAAAAGAAGAAAATTTTTTTAATTTTAAAGTTATTACTCTATATAAGGTTCAATTTCATCTAAAGTCCATTTAGCTTTTGTTTTAAATAACAAACGCATACGATCGTGAATATTTAAAGGTAAATTGTCTTCTGCTAAAGATCTTATGCAGGGTATAGCACCATCTTTATCAAATATACCCAAACCTCTTAAATATTTTTCCTAGATATAAACGAAAATATATTTATTAAAGAATATTTTTTTTTTATATTGTGATCTACTTACTTCACATTTCATGCCTTCCGGTAGAGCCTCTTGCCAAGTACTTAAAAATTCATCTACTCGAAACTTTAAGCCGGGCTGTAAAATATTTTGTGCCACTATACGAGCCACTAATTCCTCTTTATAGGTAAATCTATTTTCTTTACCATCCGTTGGTATAGTATACAAATCAAATAATCCCTCCACAATTTGTTTGGGGGCTATACCATCCAAAGCTGATATGGTTTCCTCCCTTTCCACCTCATCTAAAGGCCACGAATTTTCACTTATAAGACCAACCATTAAATTAACAATTCTATACTCATATTCACACTCCAAAACACGCATCCAACCTTCATATTCTATAGCCCTATAAATTTTTAAACCCTCTATAAATTGTTTGCGACTACATTGAACAGTGTCCAACAATTGTTCGAAGGAAAAGAGCAGCTTACGATCTATGCATTCTTCATTTTCGGGACCTGAATAACGAGTCAATTGCAACAGGTCCCCCATTTTACGAAATCTGGGTTTTATTTCACGGCACTCAAAATATTCATGGAATATTTTCAGTATTTTTCTTTGTTCTAAACTGCGTTCTATATCTAAATCATCATCGGCACTATCATTTAAACTTCTTTCCAGCGAAGTATTATTGCCAGTACGAGGACTTTTCAGAGGTGAAGTACTAGTTGCAGCACCAAATTTCAAATCCGGCACCAATAACAAACTGTTGGAGATTTCTGCCGTTTTAACATCATATGTTTTTTCATCTGTACATAAAACAACCTTTTCATTAAGGCCACCTTTAAAATGCAAAACCTGGCCATCGCGAATTTGGGCCAACATATGATCATCTAATTCCAATAATTTTAAATTATCACTAACAATATCGGCCGAGGGATAATATAAAGCCTAACACAAAAAATATGTTAAAACAAAACAAAAATATCTGATTTGTTATTCTATACCTGTGTCACCTGAGTAAGATTTCTTTCATCCAATTTGGCATGTTTAATAATTCCCTTAACATCTTCCAAAGTGCGCACATATCTATAAATAATTTTATTGAAATTAAAAGATTTTATTTTGAAAATTTGATTATTTTTTTACTTACAAATGCTCTTGTTCTTCAATTTCCATGCAAGAATCTTCCATCTTATAAATTTAAATTAAACAATTTAACAAAAAGTACAAAAATCTCTGCAAACTAAATAAATTACATCTTTTTAACCGCCAAAACAATAACAATTTACTAAAAACAGTTAGGAAGTGTTTGGCAAAAAATATTAGGAAGTGTTTGGTAATAAAAAACCTGTTGCAATTTTGGATATTTTACCTGTTTATTATTTGAAATTATAGAATTTATATAACCTCGCCATTCATTGCCCCAACGTAAGATGATGGTAAACTTATATGGCGATTTTACATGCTTTTTATATTACAATTATTTTTCAAAGTTTATAATACGAATTAGTTTCTTGACAAATTGTGTGAAACAATTTTTTTTTAAAGATTTTTGGAGAATGTTTTGTTTTTTTTTAAAACTATCGTAGAGTCATTATATTTTGCACTCATATATAGAGAAAACTTTTTTAAAATATGTTTCAGCATAAACGGTATAAATTTAATCTACACAAAATTAATCCCGAAACTGAAATTGAACATGACCGCACATTTTGTATCTGAAATAGTAATACTTTTTAAATAAAATTTTTCTTTGTACCTAAAAATCTTAGAAAGAAATTAAAAAGTCATGTACATAAATATCAAACATTTTATATCAACATACAATTTTTTAAGGTGCGACCAGTAATTTTTACATAAACCGATGCCGCCGTTAAAAATGTTTGGCGCAGGTCTCTTAATTATCCTTTTAATTTTTCTCTATTTGTTTCAACAATGTCAACTTTATAAGAAAATATTAATAAATTATTATACGATTTTATTTAAAATTAACTTATTAAATTGTTATTTATAACGTAATAATGGAGTTTAATGAAATTTCTATGTGCATGGATGTTAAGCTGGACATCTATGATAAACGCCCAGATTCCTTAAAATTCAAAACGTGGACAAAATGTCAAGTGAAAATTGAAGCTATTAAATGTTTACCTTGCTTTTTGCGCATAAATTTCCAATCTTTGGAACAGGATGATAAAGATGAATCAGCTCAGTTGAGCGTTTCGATAAACGTTCCAGGTGTGACCATTAGTTTGGCGACCTCACGTACGAAGCAACATTCATATGGTTTATTTTGGACACACAATCGTCGTGATTGCTTTATATATTTTGCTTTGGATACGGAAATGAGTTGTCGCAAACATATGAAATGGATTAAGAAATCGATAAAGAATTTGGAATTGTATCGTCAGGTATTTTTGGAGCAGCGAAGAAATAGTCGTGGTCCTGGATTATTGGGTGATGGGGCCAGGAAAGAGGATAAACAAAGGGAGTTGAGGTGGGTGATATTTAACTGTAACAATTTCGTCTTTAAAAATAAAAAAAAATTTTAAATCGATTCAGGATTCAGATGGATTATTAAAAAAAAAAATTCTCTAAAAAATAAGATTTTCACTTAAAGTTCAATTATTTACTAATAATCTGGTAAATTAAATTTTTCTCTAAAAATTGAATTTTTCTCTAAAAATTGAATTTTTCTCTAAAAATTGAATTTTTCTCTAAAAATTGAATTTTTCTCCAAAAATTGGATTTTTCACTAAAAATTGGATTTTTCACTAAAAATTGGATTTTTCACTAAAAATTGGATTTTTCAATAAAAATTGGATTTTTCACTAAAAATTGGATTTTTCACTAAAAATTGGATTTTTCACTAAAAATTGGATTTTTCACTAAAAATTAAATTTTTCACTAAAAATTGGATTTTTCACTAAAAATTGGATTTTTTACTAAAAATTGGATTTTTCACTAAAAATTAAATTTTTCACTAAAAATTAAATTTTTCTCCAAAAATTAAATTTTTCTCCAAAAATTAAATTTTTCTCCAAAAATCAAATTTTTCACCAAAAAAAAAAAAATATATTTTATTTGTTCTGCTAATTTCCTTCAATAATTATTCTTACCTCCCCTTTAGTGCCGTCAAAGATGCTCTCTCTGCCTTGGGTCCACTACCACAAATACCCGATGCAAACAACAGCATTAATTGGTCACGTAGAGTTTCTCGAGCCTCCGAAATCTATGAAGAAATATTTGAAGGCAACTACCCACCTCGTTTATCGCGCCGATTATCACGCACATCTATTGCTTCTGGTATTTATGAGGAAATGAAACCCTGTTCACCCAATATACACTCAATCGTTGAGGAACATTTAAATTGTCCACCACCATTGCCACCTCTGCCACCACATCGTAAAAGACTCAATACTTGTGAGTCGGATCCTTTTGCTATACTGGGTGAAATACCACGATCAAATACTAATCCAGAATCAGATATGGCCAAAAAGAAGAAATACAAAAATGTCTTGGATAATATATTTGGAGCAGGACGTTCAAAACGGGCTGAAAGTGTTAGTGAAACACCCACCTGTACCATGGAGGATATAATAAATGGCGATGGTGGTAGGAGCAATGAACAATTCCAGCCTATTTATGCTAATGAAATATTAAAACGGCCACCGCCCTGTACAAAACCCAATAAACGTAATAGTTTCTCGAGTCCAGACTTGTCCAAAATTAATTTTCTGGATACTTTTGATGAAGATAAAGTGGCGGCTTTGTTGCAATTAAATAATTCCAGCGATTTGGAGGCTCACATAGATGATGATATTGATGGTGAAGTGGCTGCTGTACACAATTACAGCTCCTTAAGTTTAGATGATTCAGCTATAGCTCCTTCCACTTCATTGCTAGTAATGGCCAGATTACAGGCTTTGAAATCAAAATCTGGTTCTATGGAAAGTTTAAATGTTTCTGGCCAATTGCCACAGAACTTTAACTTTTCAGCCTGTAATACTTCCTCCATTAATTTAATAGGATCCAGTGGGGCTGTACCCTCTATACAAAAACTTAAACGTAATAAAATTGTTATGGAAGATGAATTGACAGGTTATTGTGTTATGGCTCCTATAATAAACAAAAAACTGGATAGCCAAGAAGCAACAACAACCACTACATCTTCTACCACATCTTCCACTACTTCTGGATATTCTACCGGCTCGTATTGTTCATCTTCTAGTTCTACCACTTCCTCCAATACACAAGTTACCGAGAACAAAGATTTTCAACCAGCGGAAATCTTTCAAAAACCTCAATTAATGAAAAGAAATGCTGGTGTAGTGACAGCCGCAGAAAGTGATTATGATGAAGTACCTTTGCGCAAAACACCTCTACCGGTAACGGAGCAAGATCTTAGCAACATCTATGAGAATATGCATAATAATGGCTCACCACTAAATAGTAGTAGTAGTGTAATTTTAAGGCGTCATGAAAATACTACTCCTTTAGGCAAAGATTTTACAGGTAATTTATATGAAAACCTTTTAACCATTAAAGCAGCTCAAGAACTAGAACAACCACTACCGGCTCATATATGTACAAGTACACCCACCGATTCTCCGGCCGATAAGATATCATCGCCCAGTGGTTTAGAGGAACAAGAAAATTTCTATCAAACGCCACGTAAATCAATTATAAGTGTTGATGATAAGATACCATCGTATTATCCAAACAGTTGTGATACGGTTAAAATGCGTAGACGTTCAAATAGTCCTTCCAAACAGACAACACCTACTTCAGGGAATCATCATAAATCGGGGGAAAAAGAGGTAAGATTGAGGCAATTAAACAATCATAATTAAAAAAGTTGAAATTATTTTTCTCTTTTTTTTTAGAAATCATCCTCCAACACTTTGGGTCTTAAACATTTGGTTAATATCAAAATGAAACGTGAACGCAAAGAAAATCTCTACATATCATCACCACAAAAAATAATGGAACAACGCAAAAAATCATCCACCAACTCATGTCCTCCAGACATCAGTGCTTCAAAATCAAAAAAATCAGCTAACGCTCAAAAGATATCCGATAATGTTTATACGGTCAATTTGGCCAGCAAGAAATCATTACAGCTCAACAATAACAACTCACACAATAACAATAATAATAATAATTCCGAAAAATCATCATATAATGAAATAACTGAAACCGCCCAGCTCAAAGAAAAGCTACATACAGAGCTTTTACAATTAGCTTTAATACAAAATATAGATTTTAAATTCGATGATACGTCCACAACAAATGCCACAAATAGTAAAGTAAAGGCCCCTAGTACACCACCTCAAAGTGGTATAGCTAAATTAGAACAAGCCGAATTGGAATATGAACATTGCTATCAGGCTACCAAAGATGCTACTAGACTTTTGCATAAATATGCCACTTTGGCACCAAAACAATCAATGCGTATTAAGCAACAACTACAACATCATTTACAACTCAGTCAACAAAGCTCAAATCATAAAATACTTATGACACAATCCACAAAACTGGAAACGCCTGTAACTAGTTCAGATATGTCTAGCTCGAATGCAGCTGCTTTGGGCTCAAAAAAATTTGCTTCTTTGCCTAGATTTAAGAAAATTGATTTTTCACCTTTAAAGCTAAAAATTAATAATGTTTTACAAAGAAATCAAACTCCAGATTTTTAAATAGAATAAGTTTTACAAAATTTCATAAAGAAATAAATGTTTTTTTTTTAATTTTTATTTGAATTTAAGTTAAGAAATCAAGGTTGTTAATTAATTAGAATTATAATTTAGATAAAATTCAATGGCTTTAATTTTATTTAAAATATATAATTTATTTCTGTTTTAAATATAATTTTGTTAAAAATTTTCGATCTCCTCAAACGATATCTGCTTTGAAAAAATTATTTAGATTTATTTATAAAAACAAACAAAAAAGAAAAATATTGTTAAAAATACTCGTATTTGTTTTAATATTATTTTAATTTGTATTATGTTTAATGTCTAGGTGAAATTTTCTCAATATCAAATTAAATGTAGCGCTTAAAACGTTTTCCGCTTTCTTTAAAATATTTTTTAAAAGAAGGATTCTTTATAGGATCCAATAAAATTTTGCTTTTAAATGTAAAATTTTAAATTATTTTAAATATTATTTTACTATTATTAAAAATTTCGCTTTAATTTTTGTATTTTTTTTATTATTTTCTCTGTATTTACTTTGTAAAATATTTCTTTTAATTTTGTTTTTGTAATTTATATTTATTTTGATTTATTTTTTTTTATTTGTAATAAATTTTTGTTAAAAAAAAACACGAGTTTTTTTTTATTATTATTTTTTAACAATTTAGGTCAATTATTTTAATATAAATAAATTAAATTAATAAATAAAAAAATTCTATAACAATATTAAACATATCTAATAGCTAAAAAAATGCTTGCTAAATTTAAATTAAAAATAAATCAAATTATAAATTAATTATAAACAATTAAAAATAATATAATAACCAGCTCTTTTTTTAAGAGTTTGGTTAATTTATTTTAAGGTTAACTGCTAAAACAAATAATAATTGTGTTCAAATTATCTATAATCCCCATAAAATAAGTAAACTAAAACTAATTACAAAATTAAACTGTTTGGAATTTTAAGCTCAATTAATATGAACATTTTAGTTAAATTCCTTTAAATTTTAATATTGTTGACTATTAAAAACTATGCTTGTTAAACTATTTTTCTGTTGCTAAATTCTAAATTTTTTATAAGAAAAAAAATTATAAGGCTTTTTTTTATAACTCTAAACAAAAACATATCAAATATATTTAATTTACTAGCAATGACTTTAAAATATCTTTATTATTAAAAAAAATAAAGCTAATTAAAATCAGTATTATGCTAATAATTAATAAGACTTGTGAAAGAAAATTTATGCTCGAAAACAATAATGAATACCACCAAATTAATTAATAACACTATTAAAAAAAATTATGCTTTTAAATGTAATAAGAAATATATACATATATAGCATTAATTGATAGCATTTAATATAAAATAAACTATTTTGAGGCTTTTAAATTATAGAATATTATACTTAATGCAATTTTTGCTTAGTTGTTGTATTAATATTAAAGTATAACATTTTATACCTATACATAAACATATATTATAAAATTTGTATTGATATTGAAATGAAATAAAAAAAAATGCTTTTTTTGGTAAAAAAAATACCCATACTTTTTTTTGAAGCTAGCAAATCGAAAAATAATAATCATCTATTTAATACTATAAAAATATGAATTAAAAATTTCTTATAAATCGAAATAACACCCTAGTTTGTAATTAGGTGAGTACATGGTTTTATATTAATTTCTAGGTGGTTTAATTATTTCTAGTGATTTATATTTATTGAGAACAATAAGAGATTCTGGTTTCCTGTACGTAAAGAATCCATAAATAAATTGTATAAAGAAAATACTATTTGTTTTAAATAGTTTAATAATTTACTGAACATCAACTTGATAATTGTTTAAATAAAAAAACAATCATCATTTGTTTCATTTATTCTTTAATTAAGAATTTAATTAGTTTTATAAACACTTTAATAATATCCTAAACAATTTTATATTGTTTTAAGCTAAAATTGTTTTATTTAAGAAAACATCTTCGTTGCGCATGTATAAATTCCTGTTCAACTCGTGAATTTTTAGGTACTATATAAAACAGCAAAGAACCACCACTAACAAAAAATCTAATAAATAATAATAATAAAAAGAAAATAAATATTTATAATTAAAATTTATACTTCAAAATATTACCCTTTTTCCTGCATTATTTCTTTAATAGTCTTTTGTAGATCAACTTTGTGAACACAGCCTACTTTACGATTTTCGTAATAAACATTAACAGTATCAGGACGATAACTATTAGTTTTGTCTAAAGGTAAGGGTTCAGCAAACAAGGAGTCTACTACATCACACATCCTATGAATATTTAAAAAGAAATTATAATTTTATAACAAACTAACGAACAAAAGAAATGTTATCTTAAGCATACTTACGTGGCTTCTTCCGATAATTGCTGCTGAAAATCACTATAAAGAAATTCGGGATAAGAAAATGCTGCCGGCCATAACAATGTCTTATTATCTTCATCTAAATGTACGGGATAATCTTCTAAAGGCAAAAATTTTGGCTTTAAAAGTTCTTCTGTTATAGTTTGTTTACCCGGTCTTTGATCGTCAAATTTAATTTTACGTTCCTCCAAAGCATTACATAAACGATGATAACGTTGTATTTGTTTCTTTTTCTCTGCCGCCTCTTTACGTTCATTACGCTCCTTTTCTAGTTTTCTCAATTTATTTTTCTTTAAAAGTTCTTGTGCATTTTTATCATCGACATCTCTTTCTAAGATTTCCTCACAAAGTTGAGTACACAACTCAAAACGTTCAAGTTCAAAGGCACATTGAGCTGCACGCCAGCGTGCTTTAGTATATTCTGAATTGTATTCTAATGCTTTTTGGGCATCTGCTAAGGCAGATCTAAGGAAACAAAAATTTTATTAAGTTTAGGAATTTTTAATTAAATAGTTTTTTTTTAACAAACCTATAATTTTTAAGGAAAAATTGAGCCGCCGAACGATTATTATATAAAACAGCTTGCACTTCCGGTTTTTCACATTTGGCTTTAAGACCCTCCGTAAAACTATAGATAGCCATGCGAAACTTTTTATGTTTCATATAGAAATTACCATCTTCTTTATAATTTAAAGCTAAATCTTCGGCGGTATTTTCTTCTGGATCATATTTAAGCTTTTGTAGACCCTCAAACATGGGATGCACCTCATCACCTGGCTGGGGAGCTTTTTTCATAAAAAACGGATGTTTTTCCATTTCCTAATTTAAATTTTACATTTAGCTAATATTTCTTAGATAAATTTATTAAATTTTACCTCCTGCCACCTATCTTCTGGCCAGCCTTCTTCATAGCGTTTCTTTTCCAAACCATGAATGAAGGCATCTAGATCAGCATCTAATTTTGCTGCCAATTCCAAACGTTCTTGTTCGGTCCATTGTTTTTTGGCTACCTCTTCTTCACTTAACATTGTTTTTATATAAATTTTATATAAAAATTATAATTTTAAAGAATTATTTGAATTTTTTTTGAGAAAATTCTAGTTAGAATTATAAAATGTTCACTTGTTGTTTAATGTTTACTTTTTGTTGTTGTTTTAAAATAGCAAGAAATGTCAAAACACAAACATGTGCTCACATAAGAGAAAGTAAATCAGTGTGTCTTAGAGAGAGAGAGAGGGTGAAAGTGTTAAAGATGTGTTTAGTAAGCATAGTAGAGTTATACTTGTTACAGGGTTGTATAAAACATTGTTTTTATGTAAATATAACGGTTTTGTTTTTTTATTTTTAACTAAAGCAAGTTTTTAATCTTTTTATTTTATTCGTATTTAATAGTTATATTATTTAATTTTATTTAGCTAATTGTGCTTAAATTATTTATTTAATAATGTAAATATAACTGAAAGTATTTTTTGAACTTTGAAAATCTTTTGAACTTTAGCATTTAGTACATAATTTTATTATTAAAATAAAAAATTAAAATACTTTCTTGAGTTTCAAAGTCTCAATTATTATTTTTTGTTATTTTTTTTTAACAAAAGGGATTAATATTTTTATAGCACGTTTTAAGTAATAGTAACAAATATGCAATAACCTATTGAAGAAAATTTTTATGTTAAAATAAAAAAAAACAATTGTTTACACAAAACTAAAACTGTGATGTAAAATATTTTGTTTGCAAATAAAACAAATGTGATTTGCTTAAATATAAGTTACAGTATAGATGGCAAATGATAAATGATGTTAAAGACCTAGTCAGGCGGTTACAAAACAGTGGGCTTTTAAAAGAAAATATTATAATTATTAATAACAAAAAAAATATTTTAGAAAATATTTTCAATAAGCTTTAAACCGTTTTCAAAATTAGTTTGTTTTTATTTATTTAGCTTAATAATATTTGCTAGGAAATCATGTATATTTAATTTATTTATTTAAAAAATAACAAATATAAAAAAACTTAAGCTTTGTAACACAAACTATAAGTAACTAAATGTAAATAAAAAAAAATTTAAATTATTGAAAAAATCACACAAACAAATGATGCATTTTGCAAAGTTAAATTTTTTTTAAAGTTACTGGCTGCAGTAGTAATTTACGCTTTGCATTAGTAACAATAATTTATTAAAAGAAAATCAAAAATTAATATTATTTAATAATAAAAATATTTAATAATATAATAATAAATAAATATAACATAAAATTAAGTGTAAAAAAATCTATAAAAAAATTCCTATTAACATTAAAATTAATAAAAATCGTTTTAAAAAATCTATTACCATTTAGTGTAAACTAATAATAAATTCTAAAAATAGTTTCGTTTGCGTGTTACATTTAAAGTGTTATTATTAGTAATTATTATCCTTTTTGGTTATACTCCCACCATTTGTTTGTTATTATATATAAACTTTAATTGTTTTTCTAGGTTTTTAAATAATTTATAAGAAATTCAGCTTTTAAAATTCTCATAAGTGGAAAGTTTTCTCTCCAACATGTGTTAACTTAATTTTGAGTGTTTTTATTTCGTTTTTTTTTTTTTTTGTATATTTGTTACAGTTATTATGTTTTTTTCACCACCCCTTTTTGTTTATATTTTCGTGTTTTATGTTTAACGTGTTTAACTCAAAAAATCAACCCTCATTTGAGTGTTTGTTTATATGGTTTTTGACAAATTGTCACTTATCCCAGGCACAGGTATGGACAATAGAGTTTTTGAAAAGTAACTAAAATCACAAAGTATTAAAAGGAACGGTTTAGGGATTAAAGTTCAATTTTAGTTTCAATTCGTATAGTTTTGTAAAGTTAAATAGTACCTTTATAATAGTACATTTTTATAATTAATTTTTTACTTTAATCATTGTTATTTCTATATTCTAATAATAGTTTTAACCGCCAGTTTTATATATTCTAGTCCGTAGGTTTATATTGTTTTAATCACTTGACCTTATATAGTTAAATTTTTGCTTTTATGGCAAATTTTTAATTTAAACATTAATTGTATGGTTTTAATTTACATAATTTCTAAATTTATTAAACAGTTTTATTCATAGATTATTGACATAGATATGAAGCTTAAAAAAACTCAATTGCAAAAAATTACTCAAAAAGGCACACGTACTACAATTGTTTTTGTTTTCAGTGAAATTTGTTACTAACACATTCTTAGACTCATGTTTTTTTGACAATCGTTTTATTGTCCAATATATTTCAAAAATTTAAATAGTTTAATCCATATGAACTTTACTTTAAACTTCAAAATGTTTTATCATTGTATGTTTCATGTGATCATTTTATTATTGTCATAATAAATTTATTAATTATTTAGAATGTATTTTTTATAACTTTATAATCGCTTTTGTCAAATAAAAACAAATTTACTCTGTTAATTAAAATAATTACTCATTAAAATAAATACCAGCACGTTTTAAAAAAAGAATCACAATTAATTATAGTAGTAAATGCTATTTGCTAATTAGAAAAATATATTTTTGTTTTAATGCTTTTTTTCAAATTACATACTTGTTAAATTAATTTAAAAATTAACATTTAAATAAAAAATAATAAATCAAACAAAGCAATAATGACTTTGAAATAATTAATTTTTTCTCAACAAGTTGCGATTTTTATATTTAATTAATGTTAAGATTTCATTTAACTTTAAAGGGATTATTCATAACAAAATTATGAATTTATAAATATTTTAAGTGTAATAAATCTAAACATAGCATTTAAATGCAAATACACAAAATTTTCCATCTCTGTACTTTAAAGAACCAGATGACATTTTTCTTTTTAAACTTACCACACATGTCTGACGGATTTGTAAACTTTTGTATGATTTTTTTTAACCCTTGAACAGCAAATTACTGTTATATTACAACATTTTGAAATGTTAATAAATGGATACGATGATAAAGATATAAAGTTGAAGTAAAATTTTGGAAAACAAGTATTTTGCACTCAATTTTTATGTACCCTTCATCACGGGTGTAAAAGGTTTGTCATTCCGTCCGTGTGTAGATTTTTGTTAAAAAATTAGTTTAGTTGGGGTTAGTAACAAAAATATTTATAATTAGTTTTTTTTAATAAAATTTGATTTTGTTTTATGCTCAAATTCGAACATTAAAGTTGTGTCACTTATTCATAATCAAATTCTATAGCCATAAGTTTTCAAGGGTTAAATTATGTAGTTGTTATACTAAAAACATGCATAGATAAATACAAAAAAAAAAAAAAGACCTCAAATTGCACTACATGTATTCTTGTTCATTATAATCCGATTATAATGTATTCTTGTACATTATAATCCGATTATAATGTATTCTTGTACATTATAATCCGATTACAATGTATTCTTGTTCATTATAATCCAATTATAATGTATTATTGTACATTATAATCCGATTATAATGTATTCTAGTACATTATAATTCGATTATAATGCATTCTAGTACATTATAATCTGATTATAATGTATTCTAGTACATTATAATCCGATTATAATGTATTCTTGCACATTATATTCATATTATAATGAATTCTGGAAGATTATAATCCGATAATAATGCGTACTGGTATATATCTCCGTCTGCCCGTCCGTCCGTGTGTAGGTTTTTGTTAAAAAAATAGTTTATTTGGGGTTAGTAACAAAAATATTTATAATTAGTTTTTTTTTTAATAAAATTAGATTTTGTTTTATCCTCAAATTCGCACATTAAAGTTTTGTCTCTTATTGATAATCAAGTTCTATATCCATAGGTTTTCGAGGGTTAAATTATGTAGTTGTTATACTAAAAACATGCATAGATTAATACAAAAAAACAAAAGACCTCAAATTGCACTACATGCCGGCAAAATTAAGTGTAAAAATTTATTGTTTGTAAAATGTATGCGCGCGCAAAACTAAAACAAAACTCTCAAACTAAAAAAAAAAATAATAATTTAGCAATAAAAAAGGTTTGTCAAGGGATTATAAATCAAACATAAATAAACAATATAACAAAGAACTTAAATTATATAAACTTTATAATTTAATAAAAATTAATAAATGTTTTAATAAAAAATAACAAATTCGAAATCGTATAATGCTTTGAAATACAAACAACATACACTTTTGAGTTTAGCTCTAATTTCTACTCTAATTAAATGAGCTAAAGTGCTCTCTCAAATTTTACTCCCTTAAATATATTTATGTAATTGTGTAAATGTGTGGTATAAAAGCGTATGAGTGATTTTTATTTTAAATGTTGTTGTATTTAATATAGAACAAATTTTGTAGAAAAATAAACCCCCTTGATATTTATTGTCAGCCAGTTGAAAAAGACAAGTTGTAAAAGAAAGCTGTCAAAAGTATAAATAATATTTATAATTAACATAAAATTAAACAAGAAAAACATGAATATAATTTAGAAAAAAATAAACAAATTATTAAATAAATATTAATAATAATTAACAAAATTATAAAATATTCACATAAAAAATAGTTAAATAAAGTAATAAAAAGGAAAAATCCTTAATAAAATAACCTCTGAAAATTGTGGCTAAAAATCGATAAAAAAAATCTCTAAAAAATATCATCAACAAAATCCCTACACCTTTATAAAGAAATAAAAAAAATACTAACATGGCTTCTACAAATAAATGTATTAATTATATAAATAACAACAAAACTCCTATTAAAATCCAACAAAATTTAATTTCAACTACTAAAAAAGAAGCTGAGGATACAAAATGTCATAAGAAAACTTTAAATGGCGCCTCTAAGACAAGCATAACATTAGATGAACGTCTAGTTAAGGATGTTAATGGTGTGTTTCCTAAAAGAAGGTATGTATTTTACTTTAAGTACCAGTAATATAACACACCCCCTCAAATGCCTGCTCTATAACATATACACACTTTACTTTTAAAAAGTATTATTTCGTTACGGTTTTAATTCTTAACTGGAGGGTTGTTTTTATGTTTTTTTTGTCTGTAAATAATTTTAAAATTGACCTATTTATTTGTTTCTGATTTAAAAATTCTTTTACAGGCAAGATGTTCTTAAATGGTATGGTTGGGGTTATAAGGATTCGGAGTTTTATGTGAAAAATAATATTATACATTTTCGCGGTAATAGGTGAGTGTAAATAAATTTTATCTATTCAGGATTATATTCTACTACATTATAATTTGATTATAATGTATTCTAACAAGTATTAACATATTTTTGTAAATTGTAATCATATTATAATTTACAAGAATATATGATAGAACATTATAATACCATTATAAAATATATTAATAAATATTTTGTGTTTCAATGCATTAAAATCCGATTATAATGTATTCTTGTTCATTATAATCCGATTATAATGTATTCTTGTACATTATAATCTGATTATAATGTATTCTTGTTCTTTATAATCCGATTATAATGTATTCTAGTACATTATAATCCGATTATAATGTATTCTTGTACATTATAATCCAATTATAATGTATTCTTGTCCATTATAATCTGATTATAATGTATTCTTGTTGTTTATAATCCGATTATAATGTATTCTAGTACATTATAATCCGATTATAATGTATTCTTGTGTATTATAATCCGATTATAATGTATTCTTGTACATTATAATCCGATTATAATGTATTCTTGTATAGAACATTATAATACCATTATTAAAATATATTAATTAAATTATTAGCAGATTAAAATATATCTATTAAAATATAATCTTGCATATTTTTGTGTTCAATGCATTAAAATCGATTATAATGTATTCTTGTTTCATTATAGATCCGATATAGTATTCTTGTACATTATAAAATCTGATTATAATGTATCTTATTCATAATCAAATTCTATATCCATAAGTTTTCAAGGGTTAAATTATGTAGTTGTTATACTAAAAACATGCATAGATTTATACAAAAAACAAAAGACTTCAAATTGCACTACATGTATTCTTGTTCATTATAATCCGATTATAATGTATTCTAGTACATTATAATCCGATTATAATGTATTCTTGTCCATTATAATCCGATTCTAATGTATTCTAGTACATTATAATCCGATTATAATATATTATAGTACATTATAATCCGGTTATAATGTATTCTTGTACATTATAATCATATTACAATGAATTCTGGTAGATTATAATCTGATTATAATGTATTCTGGTAGATTATAATCTAATTATAATGTATTCCAGTACATGATAATTCAAATTTAATGCGTACTGGTATATTAAAAAGTGATTATAATATATGAGAATCTGATAATAATGTGTTCAGGTACATTATAATCTATGTATAATTTATCCCACTAAATTACAATACCATTATAATAGACTCTAATGCATTATAATCCTATTATAATGCATTCTTGTATATTATAATCCGATTATAATATATTCTTGTTCATTATAATCCTATTATAATGCATTCTAGTACGTTATAATCCAATTATAATGAATTCTGGTAGATTATAATCTGAATATAATGTATTTTAGTACATCATAATACAAATCCTGTTATAATATATTATAGTTTTTTATAATCCTATTATAATACAAACTCTAATTATTATAATTAGTCAAATTCTAATGCATTAAAATTCGATTATAATGTATTCCGATTATAACATAATTTGATTGCAGATTGAGATTTATTCATAATGTTTTCTAGTACATTATAATGCATTTATAATGCATACGATTTTATTTTTAAACGCTTTAATCTTCCTCTATTTTTTTAGATATCCTTTGGAAGGTGCTGCTTTGCCCTACTTTACTGATTGGGTTCTTAATACCTTTAATGTAACTGTTTACGATAATATACCCAAACCTATGTTACCCCAAGAATTTCCACAACCCACCGTTAATAGAGAATTTCTACAAGATCTTAGCGAAACAGATATATCCTATAGTCAAGAGGGCATAGATCGTTTTGTACGTTGTCATGGTCAAACGTTACACGATATTTACTATTTAAGTCATAATAAATTTAAAAGAATACCCGATGTTGTTACTTGGCCCAATAATCATGCTGAAGTAGAGCAAATAGTGGCTTTAGCCCATAAGCACAATGTGGTTTTATTACCCTATGGTGGTGGTACTTCTGTATCAGGAGCTACCACTTGTCCCCAAAAAGAGAAACGTATGATTTGCATCTTGGATACATCGCAAATGAATCGTATGCTATGGTTGAATAGAAAAAATCTTACAGTTTGTTTTGAGGCTGGCATAGCGGGACAAGATTTGGAAAATATTTTACGTAAAGAAGGTTTAACAGTGGGTCATGAACCGGATAGTTATGAATTTTCCACTTTGGGAGGTTGGGTGGCTACACGGGCTTCAGGCATGAAGAAAAATGTCTATGGTAATATAGAAGATTTGGTGGTAAGAGTGAAATTGGTTACTCCAAGTGGTGTATTAGATAGAGAATGCACAGCACCTAGAATTTCATGTGGACCCGATTTTAATCATGTGATTATGGGCTCTGAAGGTACTTTGGGTGTTATAACCGAAGTGGTTTTAAAAGTAAGACCTTTACCGCCAGTAAAACGCTACAATTCCTTAGTATTTCCTGATTTTGAAAGTGGCGTCGGCTTTATGCGTGAAGTAGCCGAACGACGCTGTCAACCGGCATCGGTGCGTTTGATGGATAATAATCAATTTATTATGGGTCAGAGTTTGAAACCAGTAAAGGGTTGGCGAGAAGATATGATGGATACTTTTAAGAAAAAATACTTAACGACAATAAAATGTTTGGATTTGACTAAAATATGTGCAGCCACTTTATTGTTTGAAGGAGAATTGGACGATGTAAATCGTCAGGAATCTTTGATAATAAATATAGCCAAAAAACATAAAGGTTTCTCGGGAGGTGGACAAAATGGTGAACGGGGTTATATAATGACTTTTGTTATTGCCTATATGAGAGTAAGTTGTTATTATATTAATAAGATATAATATTATGAAGAATAATATTTATGATTTTATTACAGGATTTAGCTTTATTATATGACATAGTAGCAGAATCATTTGAAACCTCAGTGCCCTGGGATCGCTGCTATAGTTTATGTCAAAATGTTAAAAGGCGAATAGAATTGGTAAGAAGAATTCAATCATATTTTTGTTAGTATTCTGTCCAATTATTAACTATTAGAGTACATTATAATATAATTATAATATTTTATAATAAATTATAATACTTTTATAATATATTTAAGCAAATTATAATTTAGTTATAATGTATTATAGTGTATTATAATCTAGTTGTTAAATATTTTATTGCATTATAATTCAATTATAATGTATTATAGTGTATTATAATAATAGCTCATGCATCATAATTCGACTAAGATTTATTACCAAACATTATAATTTGATTTTACGATTATACGATTATAATATATTTTAGAGTCTTATTATCCAAATACTAATTCCATTTCTCTTTCAGGAATGTCATGCGAAAAGTATTCACCATTTCTCCATTTCCTGTCGTGTCACACAAACCTATGATTCCGGTGCCTGTGTCTATTTTTATTTTGCATTTAACTATAAGGGTTTCTCAAATCCTGTCGAACTTTTCGAGCATATAGAAAATGGTGCTCGTGATGAAATTTTAGCTTGTGGTGGTTCACTTTCCCATCATCATGGTGTTGGTAAAATACGTTCCCAATGGTATACAAAGACTATAACTGAAACGGGAGCAAATTTGTATAAAGCCACTAAACAGCAATTGGATCCTAAAAATATATTTGCAACAGGAAATTTATTGCCTGAAGAAGAGCAGCCTCAAGGGGAATTGAGTAAATCATTACAAACAAATGTGACTGTAAAATCTAAACTTTAAGGAACTCAAGTTTTCTAAAATTTGAATTAACTGCACATATGTTAAGCTATAAGTCACATATTTAGGTCCAATAATTGACTCTTTTCAATGTGACTGCATTTTGTACAATTAGAATTTTTTGCCAATTTTTTTTTAAATATTATTTTACTGTTATTTGTATTATTTTTTTATAAAAGCAAAAATTAATTTGTTGTTAAATAATTATTTATAAATCTTCAAAATTTATTATATTTATGTGTTAAAGGCTTTTCATCCTTAATTTGTGTAATTTCTTAAGCGATTATTTTGTTTTAATTTGTTATCGTTTTTATAAGCTGGGTTTTTGTTTGTTAAACAATTTTTTTTATAATTTAAATTAAAAAAATAAAATAAAGAAATTTTTATAAAAAAAAAAAATGACACAAAAGTGCACCCAAATTCTTCAACAAAACTACATTTTTATATGCAAAATGTAAAATTGCATTTATTTCGTCAAATAGAAGAGATAGAGCGATTTCATTGAAAATCTGTGATCACTCGAAATATTTCACCAAAATTCGATTTTTATATGAAAATTATAAAATTGCATTT
>MINK01187776.1:825-16831 GCA_001735545.1 Phormia regina
TATATATATATATATATGTCCCCAACTCAAATGAACATTTACTTAATTCTAAGATACCGCTTCTCAAAATTTTCGTCCTGCAATTATCCTTTCGTGAGCTAAAACAAAATGAAAAAAGATCCTTTTTTCAGCATTTTGCCATCTACATATTTCTAATTATGTATTATGTTATTATTTTAATACCTGAAAAAAAGTATCTTTTTATTTTCATTTTATTTTAGCTCACGACAGAATAATGGACGAAAATTTTGAGAAAAGGTGTTTTAGAATGAAGTTAACTTACATTTGAGGTGAGAACATTAATACGTTTCATTTCGAGGCCACCCTAATGTATATATTGTAAATGAATATATCCAATATCCTGCTAAAATTCATAAAACAGTCCATAATATACTAATATACACATACATACATACATATGACTGTTGTACAGTTTTTTATGTTTATGCTTTGCCTTAAATTTAATGTTTATGTAATAGAAACTAATGACCTTCAGAATTGTAACCATTAAAAATGCCTTTTACCTGACCTTAGGGTTTTTCCGTTCGGCAGTTAAAGTATTTCATTTTTCAACTCTACAAAATGGCAGATGTTTTTAAAATACAAAAACTTTCTACACACATTTCCTACAATCATCCTCAAATACTAAATAAAACTGTACTTGTGTTTTTGTTATCGACTACACTTGGTGGATTAATACGAAATTTCCCTTTATTATTTTTATTTTAATGCTCTTCTCTCTATTTATAGAGAGAAGAACAAATTTGTATATAGTAAATTGTTTTAAGGCACATAAACTTTTAGATTATTATAGTACAGAATTGTGATTGTATATGGTAGGTACATATATCATAAATACCGTAAACGATGTCCGCAATTACAATTTTATTCACCATCGCTAACTAACTAATGCTGCTGTTATTCTTTTGTCACTCATTTTGTGCGTTTGTGTGATAAGAATAGTTTTGTTTGGAGGACAAACATTTGTGTGTTAATTTGAAATGATATATAATTTTGTGCATGTGTATATGTGTGTGTGTTCTGTGTATTTTTTTATATTTGGTACACCTTGTGCAAGATATCGATTAATAAATGTATTTTTGTATTCAGAATACACTAAACCTATATTTAACGGCTTTAAATAAACATTTACTTAAACCATATACATATGTATGTATGTATNTATGTATGTATGTATGTATGTATGTATGTATGTATGTANNTATAAAGAGATTTGGAAATTTTTTGATTGTAGAACGAAATTTCACGCGAATATATAAATTCAAATAAAATCTTTTGGATTTGATGTATGACCACTTTTTTAATAGTTTACAAAACACATATAATCATGGCATATTTTTTTCTTTTTTAATACAATCAGCCTGTTTATAATATCCAAAAAGGATTTGTTTCAAAATAAAACCAATATATTGAATTTATGTATACGATTTCTATTTACGAAACCCCATAATTGGATTTGAAAATTCAAATATTTTCATCTCCAGTTTATAAGGGGTATGTATAAACTAGTTCATTATTTATTTTAAAACATAACAATGTTATTTAGATCTGAAAAATCAATTCCTAAGAATTTTTTCGTTATCTTTATATAAACACATTTCATGTTGAAATTGGATTAGAATTTCGTTTTCAATCAAATTCCGTTGAAGATTTCCTAAATAGATTTTTTTAAAATACAAACTTTTTTGGTAAAGTAGTAGTGGTTAAAAAATAAAAATACTTAAAACCAAAAAAATCTATATCTCAAAAAAATATGAATTTCACAAATCATGTTTTTTTTTTTTTTCTTTCTTTTTGATACAAATAATAAACAGGGCAACTAAAGTTATGCAAAATCATAGTTTGGTTTCAAATAAACCAAACTATTTTACAAAATTTGGTATCGATTCTTATAATATTTTGATAATAACAACATATTTTTGCATATTTTAATGATCATAATATTTAAACTTAAGCCGAAAATATTTGCATATTTTGAACCCAATAATTATTTTAAGCCATTTGAAAATAATAAAAGAAATTTTAGTATTCCTCGTTGTTATAAAAACTTTAACAAAAAATTCCGTAACAAGGTTGTGAATTGGTTAATTACCAAAGGGGAAAAAAGAACATTTTACCACTAAAAACATTTTTAAACTATATTTTTTATAAGGGAAAATTTTTAATAATTTCTAATAAAATAAAAATTTCACAAAAAAAATTTTAATGAAAATAAATCGAAGCCAACTACATACTTCACAAGCAATCAACAAGAAACACAAGTAAGCACGAATGTTATATTTGTCTCTGCCGAATCTACATATATATATCCACCATCCAGTTTTAAAAATTTTACTTTATATTTTTTGTTTCCGTGTTTACATTTATTCAAAATTTCGGGCGGTAAAGTTAAGGGACCACTTTTTGTTTATTAATCGATTTTGCTTATTTTTAATACCCTATTATATAGAATAAAAATTTAAGCCAAATTTCATCTCCATAGATTGTTGTGTTCTATACATATCCTGCTTTCAGTAGACAGACAAATGGACATATGTAGATTGACCCAGAATCCAGAAAATATATACTATGGGGTCTTAAATGATTTGTTCGACATGTTTTACACGGAATAACCAAATCAATATACACCACATCTTATTGATGGTGGCTACAAAAAGAATATCATACCATTTTACAGTTTATCCTGAATCAAATGGTTTAACTTTGTTTATTAATCAAATTTAGTGAATAACAAACTTATATACCCTTTACACCTGTGTTGAAGGGTATAAAAATAACATGCGTTTTAGTCCTTACATAAGTAGGTAAATAAATATTTATGTCAATATGTACTACTAAATAATATAAATTATAAGTGTATATAAAGTTTCTAGTTATATGGCTGTAAAATGCTCAGAGACATTTTAAAAATGTTACGTATGACACATGATTTTTATTTTTATAGAAATATGTGGGTATTAATTATGTTCAGGCAAATGTTATTTATTTATTAATTTTTGTTTCTTTTCAAATAAAAATATTTGTATATGTAGATATATTTCAATAATAAAATAAATTACACCTTTTGTAATTTTGTTAAAATTATTTTAAAGATTTATTTTCAGTTTTATTAGTTATTCGTAGGATACATACACTACCAATAAAACGGTTGGTAAACGCAAATAAATACAATGTGATTTTTTTTCTTTTGTTATTTAGAAATGTAATTTTATATTCATACTGTGTGTGTATTGATATTATTAAGTACTTTTGTATAATAATTATTTAATATTAATCGCTTTTAATATTAACAAAAAACAAAAAAAAAAAAAAAAAAAAAAAAAAACAATTTGTATTTGACTTTTAGAAATAATAGTTATTTAAAAATGAATGGTTCTCAAATGTTTCATTTTATAAAATGAGCTTTTAAGTAAGGATTATTTTGAAAAATTTTATGATTTTATTTATTATATTAATCTGTATATATTTGTTTGTATAATTTCTTTTAGTAAATTATACAATCTTAAGATTGACCCGTTATTTGTCTACGTTTTTTTTTTTTATTATTTATCTGATGTTAGTCCATGAGAAAAATATTCATTAAGTATGAATTCCTAAACAATATTAGTATTATTATAATTTATATTTTTAAAACCTATTATGATTAAATTTCTATTTGAATTTAACACCGATTTAACAAAAACTTACCATTTAAATAAAAAAATATTAAAAATTGTGTCAAAAATAAATACAAATATATTAATACTTTAATTCTACTAATCATTTATTAATTTAAAAGGAATTTGTAAGGAGAAATTTGGTAACTGAAATGAGTTATAGAAATATTTAATATAATAAATTAATTTTAATAGAGTTATGTTTTATGAGAAGGACTAGTTAGTATGGAATTTACTATATTTGATATTTTATTGTATTAAAGAACTTGTAACTCTATATTTTTTTTTAATTCGGTCTGATTTTTTTTTTTTTTTTGAGCTTTATAATATTCAAGCTTTTGGACCTTTCTTTGAATACCAATGAATTCTTTTAGTTTTCTAAAGACAATTGGATTTAAAATTTTTTTGATAAAACACTAATAATAATTTTAATATTTATTTAGTATTTTGTACACCCAATATAATTTTATTTTCAATTTTAACACATTTTTCGTGTAAGAGGAATGCCAGACAAAGTTTGGTAGAAAAAAATATACTTTTCAAGATATTTCTTGTATAAGTAGTATTAAATAAATGTGTACATTTTAGTAAAATAAAAATCATAAAGAATTTGTTATACATTTTTGTTTTACCAAAATGTTTCAGCATACTCATGCGTACTATAATATAATTTTGTTTACAACATAAATTGTATATTTCATCAGTACTTCATGAATACAATTCTGAGTATTTGATTATTAGTAATATATTGAAATCGTTTATGTATTTCGTAATAAAATTGTATATGATTTTTTTAATGTTAAGAATTCTAAATAATTTGGTTGTATTTTCAACCTCTGATAATTAGGTTTTTTATTTTGAATTCTAAAACAGAAAAGTAAAATTTATAAAAAAAAATAAACGAAATTTAAATAATTGATGTTGTTTTTATGTTTTATTTAAATACTTTTTGCTTGTATTATTGTTTGTTTGTTTTTTTTTCTTGTTGTATAGCTACATATATAACGTCTAATGCTTAATTAATGGTTTTGTGTTTACTTTTTGTATTTTTTCTTTAATTTTTTTTTTTTTTGTGTTTAAATTATATATACTTGTTTTAAATAACATATATAAAAAAGACGACTTAAAGATATAGAGCGAAAAAAGAAAATTTATCTTGTCAAATGAAAACTTTCCTTTCTTAAAAAAAATAAAATAAAATATAGAATTACATATTATTCATACAATTAAAATTAAAATAAGAAATAAAAAATATTTCTTAACATAAAAAATAAATTTAGACTTTTTGTATATTTTAAAATTTTTTGCATTATTTGTTTTGAATTAATTTAAGAGGTTTTTTTTGACTACTATATTATCATTACGCCTGATCGTCAGAACCCGAACCATCGTCATTTTCATCATCATCATCTAAAAAAATAAAATAAAGATTAACATGGTAATAATTCGTTACAGACTTATTTAAGATTTACTATTTGTGGGAGTTACTTTACTTCCGGTAATTTAAATGTTTTAGCACACAATTTTGTTAGGTTAGATTTTCATTTAATATTTTGATGGAAAGTGTACTTCTGTGAAATATTTGTATTGTAAATCATGTTAACGTATAAGTAATATTAGTAATAATAGTCATACGTTACGATGATTACAAAGAAATTTAATTAAATGAAATTCTAATCTAAAATGTGTTCAAACATTGAAATCAAATTCCACGTACTAAAGTTTCCACAATGTTTTATTCATTTTAAAAGTATGTATGCAATTTACCTTCACATTCTATATCATCTTCTTCGCCGTCGTAGGGGATATCATATTCGTCACTTTCAATATCACTGTCGCCCTCATTGCCTTCTTCATCGATGACTTCTTCATCATCTGAGTCGGCATCAGGGGCTTTTTCTTTCTTGGCTTTCTTTGATTCTGAATTTTTAGCCTAAAATAAAGGAAAAGATTAGAATTAATATAATAAAATTGAAAAAAAGAAAGAATTATATATTTTTAAGACATTTAAGGGTTAATTCGTAATAGCCAACTGTACTCAGATATGTATTGTTTTTCCAAAACATCATGTGTTTTTTAAGGGTGATTTGAACTTTGCCGAGCCACTGTGTTATCGAATTTTTATTGTTTTTTCTATTTTGTATTGTATTTGTAAACTAAATAGATTATGCAAAAACAAAACAAAAACATGATAACAAAAGACATCAGAGAGAAAATAATACAAAAATAAAATTCGAGTAAAAAAGCGGAAAACAACTGTGAGATTATTTTTAGTATATAGGGCGACGCTGACACAGACACCGGTTATATACAATTTTATGATTACGCTTACGTTATTTATTTGTATTGTTGCACATTTAGTGCTGCTGACTTATTTATTTATATATACATGTATGTAATACGTTTGTATGTATTAGCTTAATACGTATAGGTATGTCTATTGTTTCATGTATTTACAACTACAATTTGTGAAAGAAAAAAAAAACAAAAATCTTGTTTGTTTACTCTCTAATCTTGCTCTATTATTTATGTTCTGTTATTATTTTGTTTAGTAGTAGTTTAATGAACGCTAAATGAAGCAAGGTGAGAATAGATGGAGAGTAAAATGTAATGTTGTGGAAAAGAGACAACTATATAGTTTTTTATTTACATTTGTTTGTTTTTGTTTAGCACTTATTATTCATTTTATCTGCCGTATACCTTTTAGTATTCTCAGTGGCACAAGTGTTTTGCGATTGTATTTTGTTGTTGTTTTCGAAATGTTTAATTATAAATTCACATTTTTCATGAGTTTTGTTTTGAACCCAAATGTATATATTTACGTATGTATGTGTGTTTATGAAAATAAACAAAACAAGTGAATAACAATAAAAAAGCAGAAAATAATAAAATAAAACAGTGTCGAAAAAAAGCGAGCGTCCTCTGCTGCTGCTTTGTAGTCGACATTTATTATTAAAAACAAGAATACTTTAAAACTGAGACTGTACATGTGCTCTTGTTTTACCATCACACTTTAACTAACGGTAGAACTTTGATTAACGTCAAAATTTTCTCTGTATAAAATGACAATGTGTATGTACTTCATAAATATTTGGTATTTAACATATAAATAAATGTGTGTAGTATAAAATATATAACATACGATTTATTTTTAATAACAATTGGAAAAAAAACAAGATTCAATATTAAAACAATCAAAAGAAAACTAACGATTATACACACACATTTTCAAATCACCTTTGCGTTTTTGTTTTTGCTTTTAATTAAAATATCGTAACAAACTCAACAAAGGTATTTAAATAGCAATTTTCATCATTATTATTAGCGAACCGGCCGGCATTACCATTTCTTGTTTCACATTTTTGTAATTTTTCTTTAGTAGTGTAGGTTTTCTTGAGTGTGCTTGTGTATAACTTTTTTTCTTTCCTCTAAATGTTTGTGAATATGTGTTTTTATACTTATAATGAATGAATTTTCCACTTAATATGCTGCATCATTCAAATCTCTTGAATACCTTGCCATATCAATGTAATATTTATGGGTTAATAATATCTTTCAGAATTACAATTTTTATTTGTGGAATTTTTGAATAATTTTGATTAATACATCTATCTACTCGATCTTATAGGTAAAATTATTTTTGAACGATTTACAAACAATAATAAAAAAAACTTAAAATGTTGTTAGACTGTACTGGGGTTATTAATATTTTTATCAGTCATAGAAATTTTCATAAAAATCAAAATATTTAGTTTATAACTGTATTTTACTTTAATTGTTACACAAATTTCCAAAAATACCAAACAAATCTTAAAAAGAATATATTCATATTTTTATTGAATTTTGTTTAAAGAGGATGATTATGATTTTGTTATCTATCTATCTATCTATCTATCTATCTATCTATCTATCTATCTATCTATCTATCTATATATCTTTCCTAAATGTAAAAATAAACATTTTTATAGGTTTCTTTACAATGATTTCTTTGATGTGTGATGTGAAAGTAGTGGAGAATGGTTTGTGTTTGGATACAGGAAAAGTAATAACATAAGAGAATTTCGTATTACAGTGTTTTTGGTTATAAAATGCGCGCGCTTAAGGCGGACATTATTATCGACTCCGTAAACTTTGACAATTTTTTTAATACTTGGCCGGGCTGTCCTACCACCAACTCCACCTTCTATTCTTTATGTATAACTACAACACCCTTATTTCTAGAATGTTATCAGAAAAGTAATTAAAATCTTTATTGATTGATTTTGATTTTTTTTTTTCCTGTGTTTCTTTTTTTCGAAATGTATACTTATAGTAAAAGGCCCCTTCAACTATTAAATTAATCTTTTAAGTTTTTAAATTTAAAAGAAAATATACTTACTTCAGCCGGCCGTTTTGTTCCTTTGACATGTTCTTTAGCGGGTGAGGCATCATCTTCATGGACCTCGTCCTTTGACGCTGTACCATTATCGGCCGCCGCTGGTTTGCTATCCTCTACGGCAGCTTTTTGTGATTTTAAATCATCCTTAACGGCATCGGCGGCAACTTTTTCAACAGCGACATCACCGTTATTTTGTTGTTCTGTGGCGGCAGACATATTTTGTATGTGTGTGGATTTTTTAAAGGTGTTTATATATTTTACAAAAAAAAAATTAAATAAATTATATTTAATTTCTTTAATTTGGTTTTTACAATATTATATAACTTTGGCTGTTATATAGAGTGGTGTATATATTTATTTTTCTTTTTAATTTCCACTTAATAAATTGTAATTTTTTTTTTTAATTTTACAATTTTTTTTTTCTTTAAATAAATATTTTTAAATTCTCTTTTTCAAAAATAACAACTTTTTCTCCCACAGAGAACCGTATTCAACGAGCAACACAGACACACTGTTTAACTTTTACGTTAGCGGTGTGTATTTAAGTTTTTAAAATACTTTTTTTTCTGTTATTATTTTCTGTACGAGTATTGTAGCTAGTATCTGTGAGTAAGTATCTGTATCTGTGAATCCACAATGTCGGAATATCTTGCCTCTCTCTCCCTCTAATAACCATACGTTGGCAGCGCTTGTTTGTCTAGCAGTTAGTTTGTTATTTAGTTGTACAATAATGTACACAATAACAATAATATGACTATAATACTACAGTACACAATACAATCTGCTACAGTAGGTAAAAGTGGTAGAGTAAAGAAACAGGCAACCAGCCGAACGTTTTAAACTGAATGAGTATCTAGATGTTCTACTCTTGATATGTAGTTTGCAAACTGTCGGATGTACGAGCGACAACGATGAGTATTTGTTTGTAATGTGGTTATTATTCTGAGTTCATGCAAAAAGATTCTTTCTTTTTCTATTTAGTAGATGAATAAACGAAACGAACGGATGGATGGCTCGTCGACGCTTGTTTTCTTTAGGTAGTAAAACTGTTTAGTAAGAATTAAGTGAGTTGTGTGTTTTCAACCACCACCGAGATGTGTACCCGTTGGATGTCCGTACTCGACTGAAGGCGTCTTTTTCATTGCAAACTTAATGTTACTGATAGAACTTATTCCAAATGTTCAAAGTCTTTGAGGTTGTGAAGTTTTTTGCTTCATTTAGGTGTTAAAAATTGACCTATTTGTTCCAAAATTGAATCCAAATGTTAGGTAAAAATATAAGCTATCTGAAGATGTCGATTCAAAAGAGATTGGAATAAATGGTGCCGAGAAATTGCCCAATCAAGTGGGTTTCTTGAGTAATTCCATACAAAAAATGCTTGGGTTTCATGAGTACAGTTGTTTCAAAGAGTTGATGTCTAATGTTTGGCGGCAAATTTGAAAATCGTATATTGACGTGAAATAACACTTAGTATTAAGCAGTAGAATAATATGTGGTTGGTTAGTTAGTTAGCTAGCATGTCGTTAAGTTCGTTCGTTCAACGGTCGATTGGTTTGTGGGTCGAACAGACAAATAGACGAAATGACTGACTGACAGACAGACAGTAAGACAACGGTTGTTAATTGTTGTTTGTGCGTTTGTTATTTATTCGTATGTGTTCAATATAATAATAATGTGCCCATTCTGATAAATGTTTGAAATACTGGGTTTATTTTGTATAGAAAAAATCACTAGTCAATTTGGATTATTAGTATTCAGTGGTGGTTAGTTTAACATATAGCGCGCCAAATGTTAGCAAAATGCGATAAAATGTATGATAGGTTGGACGCTAAGATTGTGTACACTCTAAAGCTGTTCATAAATGATATTTGGTTCAATTTTTAAGACTTTTTCTAATTTCATACTTAAACAACTAGTAATACCCCTCCTACTCCGTTCTTATTCCTCATTTATCACACTCATTGCATTAAATAAACTTTAAAATGAATTGAAAATTTTATGAATGATAAATAAAATTCATATCAAAGAATAAAGAATGGGTAGAATAGTATCAATGTGAATCTTCAAAATACAAATTTCTCTACAAATCTAAAAATATTCGTCAAATTAAGTTTCCTAAATCGATTAGTGCAAGAGTTGTCAATGAAGTCTATTTACATATGTATGTATTTTGTTTTGTCATATTTTAGGATTATATTACACAGAAATTGTCAACATTTACTATGCTTAACTAACAAAGAATATTTTTTAAGTCAGTTTTCACGAAAAGTGTGTCAGTAAAATTGTTATTACGATAAGTTAAAAGGTAGGAACTGGGGTGAACGATTCGGTTTTCCAACCGGATTTTTCAGTCAATAACTGAAAAACAAAACGTCGGTATCAAAAATAGCTTTTTGTTTTAAAAAACACGTACTAAATACTTATATTTGAATCGAAATTTACCAATATATTTTTTTCTAATGTTTATGTTTAATAAATTTTAACTCAAATATTATAGATCTATTGATTTTCTTTAAGAAATTTAGTCCACAAAAAAGGAATTTCTGAATTTAAAAAAAATGCAAGAGGTTTTTTCAAAATATCAACAATTTGAAAACCAGTTTCTTTAAAAAGTCGAATAATCGATCACCTTAGTAGGAAGGTAATAGTTAAGATTTCTTGGTGCTACTACTAATGTCGTGTTTATAATTTTCATAAAATTAAAACAAAATATCTAAAGTATGTAAGTCTGTATGATATGTACAGTTTAAATGCGTAATAATATTTGTGCTTGAACGATTATCATGTTTTTTTGTGCAGTTTGAAGAGAGTTAATTAAATTGAGAGGATAAATATATATGTATTAGTGTTTGAACAGCTCTGATATCTGTTAGGTATGTACAACGACGATGACCAATATTGTGGGCATTGTCAGTTTTTGTTACACCTGTAATAACACATGTTAAAATGTGTGTAAATAATCTTCAGGTAAGACAAGTTTTTATCAGTTTTATACATTAGGAACAGAACATTTTTGCATGTATTTATTGGTAATAGTGTTTAATAGTGGTCGGATAGTTGTACCTATAGTTTATCTTAATTAGCTTACATACATACACATACATATACGAAAATTATTGCTAAAGAAATCTATTAATAAAGTAATAAACAATGCTTCACCATCGTGTAAATCATGCATATCGGCACATAATAATATATATATATAATTATAATAATATATATAACTCAAGTTTTGGGGGAGGAAAATAGAAAGATTTTAACAAGTATTTCCATAAATTTTATGATCTAATATCAATTATTCATAAAGAGTTTTTATTTTGGAGAGGAAAATTTCCCTTTTTGCCTCCCCGTGGATACGCGCTGATCCTGAGTAAACCCTTTTTCGAGATTTCGATAATAGGAAGAACCCCCAAAAGAAGCGTAAAAATTATCTTAATACAAATTTTTTAATTTTTTTCAAATTGGTCTTTAATTCCCTACCAGCGTATAACAGTATTTACTGTAATGCAAATTTTGAATATTTTAGGCACAAAGGAAACAAAATTATAAAATTCTTATCCTTTTGTAAGAATAATATGTATTTTTTTAACATGATGTACTAAAATTAAATATTTTTTTATATTCGGCTCATTTCAAGTCTAAGCACATTACTATTTTTCGTACCAAATGTTATAATCCTACGACATTCAATCGCTGGTAGGGAACTGATGATCAAAATAATTGTGATGGATCTTCCCACGAAATTTTTTCTATGGGAAATTCTAATGTACAATTTACACCAAAAAATCTATTAGGTAGGACAGTTTGTTCGGATTTTATAAAGTAGTTATTATGAAAAGTGATGTTACGTTAATTTGCATTTTCGGTGACGATTTATATTATTATATGCCAGCACAATTTTTGTGTAACTTGTAATCCATTAGGGAAATCTGAATTATATTTTATACACATGATTAAAATATTTTTTAATGTGGGAATTTTACAATATACAAACAATACTAATTTAACTAACATCATGTAGGGTACAAACATAATTTACATGCATTATTATTTCGTAAAATTTATATGACCTCTCTTTATCTGCTATTATAATCATAGGCAGCTAAGAAACATTTGTATATAAACATGTATCTATATAAAAAGTATTTTTAAGCACACATAGATATGGATGTGTATGTATGTATGTAAGGATGTATGTATGGATGTGTATGTATGTATGTATGTATGTATGTATGTATGTATGTATGTATGTATGTATGTCATTTATAAGGTTTGAACGACTGATAACCAACAATTCACCTATAATGATAATCAAATTTTTGTTTATATACAAAAAGCCATGTTTATAATAACTGCGTACACATATATATGTATGTACGTATATACCAAAGGACTTTTTTATATTTGTGTTTATCCCGCAAACATTTTCTATTGCAGAAATCGCTGAGAAGATTCTTTCAGAAGTTCAAACTCATCGCCAAAGCTATTGCCAAAGTATCGGGAAGAACTGTTCCTCGTGGAAGTTTCTTCCGGACGACTCTCAGAAGAAGCAGGAAGTGTAGTTTTAGTGTCTTCTAGAAGTTGATTGTAGATTTTTTCGTTTTTATATTTAGAATTAAAATAAAATTTCATGTCTTGATAATTTATGAATAATTATTTTACTAACGATAAAAAACACTTATTTAAAGTAAGAAGTGGCGTCTGAAATATTAGAAACAAATTTATCTTCCAAATGTTTGAAGGGTACAAATCATAGCAAGCCTTTCTTTAAAAAAATAATGTATGCATGTACATATATACCAGTATTGCCGGAGTCGATAGTTCGAAGCCCTTGAATTAAAAAATTGAAAAAAAAAATGCGTTTTCGCAACACCAACGTTTTAAGCGATCCGTGTGTCTGATTTTGGACAGCCTATGTATACACATATTCGATTTTTTCCCATATCTTTAAAATAACATATTAATCTAATAATAAATGTAAGAAATAGCACTAACCTAATAATTAGTTAATTAGGAGATGTTAAAATTACTGAAGCGAAAGGGCAAAAGTGGTCGGAAATGGTTTAAAAGATAAATTTAAAAATCTTAGAAATTAACATTTTTCCTGTTTAAAAAAATACATACATTCATAGGAGAGTTTTTTTTACGTTTTATTAATTTATTGGATCTGCCTTTTAGGCCTTACAATAAGTATATATATAAATCTTAAATCTAAAGCTAAATCTAAATCTAATTACTCTCTATCGAGAGCGAAGATAAAATAAATTGACCCTCCTATTAGAAGCTTTGAATGTGTTTGAGCTTCTGCTAGTTGTCTTGCAAGTGGGTTTGGATGACTATGCAATTTTGCTATATATTTTGCCTTATATTTGCTGAATTCGAGGGGTTAAAGTTCTTTTTTGGAAGCATTTGCTATAAATCATGGAAATTACAAGTTACGCATTTTGTTATGATCCTGTTGGAATATTGCAGAAAAATATCACTGTGTTTTTAGCCTTACATTTTTGGAAATTGAGGTTTTCATTTCCAGAGACTTAAATCTCTAAATTGGATTAATTTTGTATAAAAAATAGGCATGACTTTCATTAACAGTTAATATACTTATTTATGAAATAAAGCTCCATTGAAATTACACAGAAATTTTATTACCCAAGGAATTTAAAATTGTTCCATTTTTGGATAATTACACAGAAATCGGCAACACTGATATATACAATCAGACCGCACATACAAACAACAACAAGAACAACATAAACAGTGATTTATTTGTAGGTTTTTATACCCTACACCACCAAAGGTGGTTGGGGTATTATGTGTTTGTGCAAATATTGTAACGCAGAGAAAAAAAAATTCCTACACCCACCTTAAAGTATACGCTTCGAATCAGAATCATGGTTTTGAGTCTCCGTCCGTCCGTCTGGTTTGGCTGGCTTGTCCATGTAAAAAGCTTGTGCGCAAAGTACGGTCGCAATTTAATAGATAACTTTGATGAAACTTGTAATATTTTTGCGCACAAGAAAACGAAGCCTATTGATTTCGGTCATGATCGCCCCCATTATTTTACCAGCCCCATACAAATGTTCTCCCAGAAATAGAGTTTTTAAAGGCAAACATACCTTAAGAAAATTGAAATATTTTAATGAAAATTTAACATAATATAAGTTCTATGTAATCATAAATTTTGTGCAAATTTCATCAAGATCGGTAACATAATTAACCATAGCTTCCCATCATAAGACCTAATTTCGGGAATCACCAACAAGTAACTAAATACATGTGACAATACTTAGTATCGAACGTAATATTGGCAAAGTAATGTTTTTATTTTCCACTTAACTAGAAATATAGGTCCAATAATTGGCTTCCTTGATACACATAGGCAAAGGTGACGGGATCACATGGCGGTCTTGACCGATCTACCTCTTCTTTCTTCTCTTTTATTTGCAATAAATCGCGCGTTACTACGAATAACCAACAGATTTAAAATTTGTTCATAACATCCTCGCGAAAATTGTCGAATGTTTTGCATTCGTATGCAAAGAGAATGTAAAAGCTTACGCGCCGTCCTACAGGCATTTTTCAATGTTCGAGCAGTGAACCTTTGTGCGCACATGCATTTGGATGAGTTGTCGACCCATACATGTCTGTTTTTGTTTTGTTCGCTACACGTGTCGCACAATTGTTGCACCTATGTTGACATTTTGTATGCGGAAACAGAAGAGGCGTTGCATGTTAAAGTATCGAAGTTGACACTGTCGGACAAAAAAAAAATATATGATTTTGTTCGACAAATGTTCTGCCCACTCAAAACAAAAAAGGAAAAAATTGTGTGTTTTCTCCTGCCGACGTTTTGGTTCATGTGCGAACAAGAAAACGGCTAATATGACGTTAGGGTTAGAATTCTCTTCTTCTCCTCTCTCTTTCTATAAACTCAGAATTGCGGCACGAAAAATTTCTTTGTATGAACCGGGCTTAGTGTTAATGTTAATATTATGTTACGCGTTAAAGACGGCTACTATAAATTGCAGAGATAAAATAATATATAGAATAAATTCAACAAATTTTTGAATTTTTTTGATTAAATTATTATTTTTTTGATTTTTGTTCACTTGTTTGGGTCTTAATTAGAGTGATCGACACTGCTTTTCAACCGGGACTATTTATTTTTAATATTAATAAGTAAAATTTATATTAATTCAGCTCGATAAACAAATAAAATTGGTAATAATTATCTTTAATGAAATTTTAAATGATTTTTGGACTAATAAGATTACGGAACTATTAAAATAAAATTATATCTGTTTTTTTCACTAATAAAGTATACCGGCCGCCTTCCGGCCCCCCCTTGGGGCTAAAGGAACTTTCCCTCCCTCACTGGATATGTTCAAACACTGGCACTCATAAATAAGCTTTTTTTGAATGTGAAAAAAATTAACTCCGCTGTTTTCATACCAAAATTTATTTGATTCGCAAGGAGTAAGTTATATATAGTCGTGAAAGGTGTTTTTAAATATGCATTTAAATCGGCATTAGCAATTAAGATTCGACAAGTTATTAACAAAGACCAGTCAGTAAAATATATTAAAATTTTAAAAGCCTATAATCCGTCAAACCGCGAAAGAGCGACAAAATATGTACATCACTATAATCTAAAGTAAAAGTAACTCTAGAATCATTATCAAATTATTTTATAATCAAATACTTCCCGGTAGATCTGATTTATGCCATGTTTTTACACCCCAATACTAATTTGTTTAAATAATTTTCTTCGTTTTAAAAGATGTTTCTCAATAGTTCAAACTACAGACGGTACAATTGAGACAAAGTTTCCTCCATTAATTGTAAGCATTTGCAAAAATATATTGTATTTATTAAATTTTAACTTGAATAATATAATATTAATTGATTTTTTTTTTTTAGAAAATGTAGTTTTGTATAAAAATAAATCGTT
>MINK01187777.1:5453-35754 GCA_001735545.1 Phormia regina
ATTTTTTGTTCTCATTCGATTTCAAAGTGGCGTAGTTGCGGTTCTATAAAAGATATTGATTAAAGTTTTTTTCTATATAACGAAGAATTATGTCAGCTCAGTAATGTAATTTAGACGAGGAAAATCGACGATATATTTTTACTTAATTTTTAAATTAAAGCAAAAAAATTTTTTTTTTTTTTGAGAAACTATTAATATTTTATCTGTATAATAGTCCAGTCATTAACCCAATCTTTGTGTATAGTCTTTAATCTAATGTATAGTCTACAGCTTAGTATATATTTTGAACAATAGTCTGATCTATAACAATTGAAATTTATTTTCAAAGTTCACAATTTAAAATATTTTTATTTTTTACTAAATGGTAGCTTTAATTGAAAGTTTATTTTCCCATTTAAAAAGCTTTTACATTAAGTGCTTATTTTAGACTTTAACTTATTTCCACTTGGAGAAAATTTTTTACTTTAAAATATATTATCCATTGGAACTTGTTTGAGATTATGAAAAAGGTTTTAATTTTCTGGATTGAAACTTAATTTTGCTGAAAGCTTTAATTAGTTTTTGTTAGTTTATATTAAAAATTGCCATTAAAGCTTATTTTTTGAGCTTTTAAAATATTTTTATTTTTTTATTGAATAAGAGCTTAAGTTCAAAGTTTACATTCGACATTAAAAAGCTTTTACATTTAGGGCTTATTTTTTAGATTTTAATGATTTCCATTTGGAGAATCATTCGATTAAACTTGTTTGAGATTATGAAAAAGTTTTAATTTTTTGGATTGAAACTTATTTTTGTTTAAAGGTTTAATTAAAGTTTTTTTGTTTTTGTTTATATTAAAAATTGCTTTTAATGATTGTTTTTGAACTTTTAAAATATTTTTATTTTTTATTGGATGAGAGCTTAAGTTCAAAGTTTATATTCGACATTAAAAAGCTTTTACATTTAGGGCTTATTTTTTGGACTTTTAATGATTTCCACTTGGAGACAATTTTTTACTTTAAAAAAGTTGTTTTCGATTAAACTTGTTTGAGATTAAAAAAAATTTGCTTTGAACTTTTAAAATACATATATTTTTTTACTGGATGTGAGTTGAAATTTTATGTTCGACATTAAAAAGCTTTTGCATTTAGAGCTTATTTTTTGGACTTTTAATGATTTCCATTTGGAGACAACTTTTTACTTTAAAAACGTTTTTTTCGATTAAAGCTTGTTTCAGGTTATGAAAGAGCTTTAGTTTTCTTAATTGCAACTGATTTTTTTAATATTTGATTTAAGCCTTTATTAGTTTATATTAAAAACTGCAATTAAAGCTTTGAACTTTTAAAATATTTTTATTTTTACTGGATAAAAGAGAGCTTAAGTTGAATCTTTATGTACATTTAATGCCTATTTTTTAGACTTTTGAAGACTAGTTTTTACTTTAAAAAAGAGTACTTCATTTAAAGCTTATTTGAAGCTTTAATTTTTTAAGTAAGAACGTGATTGTTTAGTTTTAAATTAAAAATTCTTTTAAATTAATTATTACTTTGAAAATAAAAAGAATTTATTTAATAGCAAAAATGTGCCTAAAACAAAATAGAATTTCATTTGTGTTTTACCCCAGAAGGTGCGATTTTTTAAAAAATTATTTCAATTTCATTTGGTTTGAGTAAAATTACTATAAGATCATGTATTTAGATTTTTAGCGTAACTTAAGAAAATACTACATCAGCATATTTATATGGATTGAAAAATGTCTTTTTTTTAACATTTTTTGGTTTTTTTTAACATAAAATTTGTCACATTTGATGTGTGCGTTTTTTTTTTAATTAAAAATGACAAAGCACGTTCTGGCAAAAATGAAAAAAAAAATTACCAAAAACAACACGAATTGTAAAAACTAAAAATAAACGAAACTAAAAGTTAAAATACACAAGAATAATAATAATAGAGGCTTTGAATCTGAAACTATAATTTGTTAATTTAAAAAAAAAAAAAAAACTGACCTACAGTTTTGTTTTTGGTGGATTTTTTTTTTAATTTTTTATATTTTTGAAATGGGGTTTAATTAAAAACGTTTTGTTTTTATTTTTAACATTTTTTTCAATTTTTTATGTAGCTTGGCAGAGATCAGAGCAACTTATAAATATGCAAGGTTAAAGAAATTAATAAATAAAAATTAAGAACATGTGTTTTTTTATTTATTTATTTGAGAAAATAAAAAATAATTAAGCATAAAAAATAAAAATATTTTTAATAAACAATTAAAAATTATGTTAAAAAAGAAACGATTTAAATTTTTCCTTTCCTCTTTAAAAAAAAAAACTTTTTTTACTCACCTCTTCCATACATCTTTCTAGACATGAATGTGTTACATTTTCCAACATTAATACCATACTGCTGTCATATTCATTGGTTTCATCATTAAATATTGATAAATTTGTTATAATATGATTAATGGTTAAATCATTTTCATTACCCGGGTCATCACCTTCTGCAGTCTTTTTCAAAAATGGTCTTAAATTCAAAGGTGTGGAAGTTTCCGTTATTTCATCCGTTTCATCCGAGATGACAACATTAAACACAAACGCCACAATAATAAATATTTTAATTAATAAATTAACTAAAGCTGATGATGATTTAATAATTGACTTAGACAACATTTTGTTTATCTATTTAAATTTATGCCCCAACTTCCAGGAAAAACATTTAATATTTTTAAAAAAATCTTTAAACTTAATTTCAATTTTCTTTTATTTTTTTATTTAAAAAAGAAATAATAAAAAATCTTTTTAAAACGTTTATCTATGTTTCAAAAAACTGCAACATGTTTATATTATTTTTAATTTGTTTTTTTACATTTATTGTTGTTATTCTAGCTGCTGTTATTTATTCGCTATTAAGTGACATAAATATTCGTTATATTAATTAAAAATTGTTGTCATTTATTTTGCTTAGTGGCTTATATTTTATATTTTGATTTTGTAAAGCTGTTATTCCATTGGCTTTGATTTTTTAAACTTTGATCATTAATTTGTTTATCTCTCTGTTGCCTTCTCTCAAAATGTATAATTGCTCTTCAAAGAATTGCCTTCAATATGTATCTGAATTTTTATCTTAAATGTTATGCTTTAAGTTGTTTATGATTTTTTTTTTTATTTTTTTCTGTTTTGTTATTTTTTATTTTACATTTACAAACTCAACTGCACTTGTTATCATTTCTTTTTTAGATCTTTTTTTTCAATTATTGTCAGTACTCTTTTTTTTTAATTAATTGATTTTTTGTTCTGTTGTTTTCTTTTTTATTGTAAATTATTTTTTTTATAAGTTTAAGACGTAAGCACGTGATAAACCGGTCTGTTGAATTGTATATAAAACAATATAGAAAATAAATTATTAAGAAATTGAACTTTATAAGCGGGATTTTGTTTTAATAATATATAAAAGGTAATTGAAAACAGTGGGGAAGAAAACAGATTATAAAATAAAATAAGAAAACAGATTATAAAATAAAATAAAATATTTAAAACAAAGTTTAGATTAGACCCAAATATGAATAAGGTTATAGATAGCCAACACTACTTATTATAGTCGTCATTACAGTCTTTAATATATATGACACTATACCTCAGTTAACACTATACACTAGTCTAGACTATAATGTCATCTATATATGTATACATACATAGTCAACATTACAGTCAAGACTCCAGACCATAGTTGACAATTTAGTAACTACTATAGTCCAGACTGTAAACCATCGTCAACACCAAAGTCTACTCTTTAGACCATAGTGGACACTATAGTCTAAACAATAGAACTATAGGCTATAGTCAACACTATAATCTAGACTATAGCAGACACTATAGTCTTAACTATAGACTTTAGTCAACACTATAGTCTAACCTACAGACAATAGTCGACATTATAGTCTATTGTCTTGATTATAGACTATAGTCGACATGATAGTTTTAACTATGATAATAAAAAATAAAAAGATTATAGTCGACTCTATAGTCTAGACTATAGTCCTATATTCTAAACTATAGACTATAGTCGACACTATAGTCTAAACTATAGACTGTAGTCGACACTATAGTTTTGACTGTAGACTATAGTCGACACAATATTCTAGACTGTATACTAATGTCGATACATTAATCTAAAATATAAACTATAGTCAATATTATAGTATAAATCATATGCTATATCCGACACTATAGTATAAACTATAGACTATAGACGATACTATAGTCTAATCTATAAACTATAATCTAAACTATAAGCTATAGTCTAAACTATAAGCTATAGTCCACACTATAGACTATAGTCGACACTATAGACTATAGTCGACACTATATAAATATAGTCAATATTATAGTATAAATCATATGATATACCCGACACTATAGTATAAACTATAGACTATAGACGATACTATAGTCTAATCTATAAACTATAGTCTAAACTATAAGCTATAGTCGACACTATATGAATATAGTCAATATTATAGCATAAATCATATGCGCTATCCGACACTATAGTATAAACTATAGACTATAGACAATACTATGGTCTAATCTATAAACTATAGTCTACACTATAAGCTATAGTCAACACTATAGACTATAGTCGACACTATAGTCTAATTATAGACTTAAGTCGACACTATAGTCTAGACTATAAACTATAGTCGACACTATATTCTAGACTATATACTATAGTCGACACTATAATCTAAAATATAAACTTTAGTCAATATTAGAGTCTAAACTATAGACGAAACTATAGTCTACGCTGTATTCTAAACTATAAAGTATATTCTAAGCTATAAACTATAGTCTAAATTATAAACTATAGTCGACACTATAGACTATAGTCGACACTATAGACTATAGTCGACACTATAGTCTAAATTATAGACTTAAGTCGACACTATAGTCTAGACTATAAGCTATAGTCGACAATATAATCAATACTATAGACTATAGTCAACACTATAATTTAAACTATAACCGACGCTATAGTCTTGACGACTATAGGCGACTACAGCCACTTCAGTCTAGACTATAGTCGACTCTATGATCTAAACTATAGACTATTGTCAAAACTGTATTTTAAACTATAGTCTATAGTCGACACTAAAGTCTAAACTATAGGCTATAGTCGACACTATAGTCTAAATTATAAACTAAAGTCGACACTATAGACTATAGTCGACCCTATAATATAAACTGTAGACTATAGTCGACTCTATAATCTAAACTATAGACTATTGTCAACACTATATTTTAAACTATAGTCTATAGTCGACACTAAAGTCTACACTGTAGACTATAGTCGACTCTATAGTCTAAACTATAGACAATAGTCGCACTATAGTCTAGACTTTAGACTATAGTCAACACTATAGTCAAGACTATAGACTATAGTCAACGCTATAGTCTAAACTATAGTAAACACTTTAGTCTAACCTATAGACTATTGTCAACACTATAGTCTAAACTATAGAGAATAGTCGGCACTTTAGTCTAGACTGTAGACTACCATATGGTCGACTCTGTGGTTTAGACTATAGACTTTAGTTGACTCTATATTCTAGACTATAGTCGGCATTATATACTATAGTCGGCACTATAGACTGTAGACTATAGTCGGCGCTATAGTCTAGACTATAATCGACACAATAGTCTCGACTATAGACTATAGTCGACACTATAAACTAGACTATAGACGTTACAACAGTCTACACTATACACTATTGTCGACTCTTTAGATTACCCTATAATTTTTATGGAGTTGCCATATATTTATTTGAAATCAATTTTAATAAAATTATTTAAAACTAACGCTAATAATAAAAATTTTAACATTTTGTGTATTTATCGAACATTTGAAACCTAAAAATACTATTTTAAATTCTTAAACTTGTTTAAACTAAGTTTAGTTAAACTTGCAAAATCAAAGTTTAACAAAATCTAATTATTTTATATGAATCCTAAACAAAAATTTGTAATTTACATGTTAAAATTTTTTGCAGTGTTGCCATATTTTTGGCAAAAATGTTACAAAAATTCAATAAATATGTTAAAAAAATAAAAATTATTTTATTTTATGTTATTATAAGACATTTAGAAACTACTAATAATGTTTTCATTACTTAAACTTGTTTAAACTGAGTTTAGTTAAACTAAGAAAATCCAAGTTTAATAAAATTAAGCACTTTTATAGGAACCTTAATTCAAAATCAAGTATTTGTATAATACTTTTTTTGCAGTGTTGCCATATTTTCGGCAGAAATGTTACAAAAATTCAATAAATATGTTAATAAAATAAAAATTATTTTATTTTATGTTATTATAAGAAATTTAGAAACTTCTAATAATATTTTCATTACTTAAACTTGTTTAAACTGAGTTTAGTTAAACTAGGAAAATCCAAGTTTAATAAAATTGAACACTTTTATAGGAATCTTAATTCAAAGTAATATATTTTTGATAATAAATTTTTTGCAGTGTTGCCATATTTTTTGCAGAAATGTTGCAAAAATTCAATAAATATGTTAATAAAACAAAAATGATTATATTTTTTGTTATAAAAGGACTTTTAGAAATGTTTTATATTATTTTTATTAATTAAATTTGTTTAAACTGAGTTTAGTTAAACTAGGAAAATCAAAGTTTAATAAAATTTAACACTTTTATAGGAATCTTAATTCAAAGTAAAGTATTTTTGATAATAATTTTTTTACAGTGTTGTCATATTTTTAGCAGAAATTCAATAAATATATTAATAGAATAAAAATTATTTTATTTTATGTTATTAAAAGACTTTTACAAATGTTTTATATTATTTTTATTAATTAAATTTGTTTAAACTGAGTTTAGTTAAACTAGGAAAATCCAAGTTTAATAAAATTTAAGGCTTTTATAGGAATCTATATTAAAACTTAAATTTATTTTAAATAAAATTTTTTTAGTGTTGCCATTTTTTGGCCAGAAATGTTACAAAAATTCGATAAATATGTTAATAAAATTAAATATTATTATAGTTTTTGTTACTAAAGGACGTTTAGAAACTTCTAATAATAGTTTCACTACTGAAACTTGTTTAAACTGAGTTTAGTTAGACTAGGAAAATCGAAGTTTAGCAAAATTTAACACTTTTATGGGAATTTTAATTCAAAATCAAGTATTTTTATATTAATTTTTTTTAGTATTGTCATATTTTTGCTGTAAATTTTTTAATTTAGTTAGTTTTTAAATAATTTTTATTTTCCTTTTTTTATCTTAATAAATTTTATGTTTTATATTAACTATAATTTTTTTTTAATTAAATTTATAATAATATTTGTTTTGTACCCCACTGTTTGTTTTTTAAGATTCATTTAAATGCAGTTTTTTTATTATATGTTGTAAAAATGAAAAAAACTTGCTCTAAAGCAATTTGTTTTTCATTAATTTTAAGTATAAAGATGAGTTTAAGTATAGCTTTAAAATATTTATTTTTTAATTTTTTATTTTTAATTAGTTTTTTGTATTTGCTTTTCAAGTTTTTTTTATTTCATTTGATTTTTTCTTTTTTTTTTTAATTTTTTTATTTTTTATTTTTGTTTCCCTTTTTTTATTTCTTTAGACAATTTCGATTTTTATTTTATTCAAATCTTATCAATTAATTAATCTTTTAAGAATTTTTTTTCATATCATTTATCACAAACTTTTAACATTTTTACACTTGAACATTAAATTCTTTTCTCTCTCTCTCTTTTATTAAATTAAACTCCCCTCCTTTTTTATTAATATTTCATTCACATTTTTATATGACAAACCTCCTCTTCATTTTTTTATGATCATAATCATATTAAAATTAATATTATTTTTTTCTGTCATCATTATTATTTATGTTGTATGTATGTTTTTAACCCCCAAACAATCACTGTGTATATGATGATGATGGTTTATTTGTTATGATTAAATTGGGGTTTTATGTCAACTTCACACTTGAATATTTAAATGTACAAGTAGATGTGAGTGTGTGTGTATGTGTTTATGTTTAGGGCTCCCTTTTTAAGCTTCGTTTTTTTTAGATGTCTGCGTTCGTTTTCTTATATTTAATCGTTATCGGTTTTATTTATATTTTATATCTTAACGGTATCACGTTTGTATCACAACTGATCGTCTCAAGTAAAATACGCTCAGTTGTTATACTCTCATAAATGTTAATGTTGTTGTTATTATTATTGTTATTATTTGCTACTGTTATAATATAGTTTAGTTTGAATGAGTATAGTTGTTGTTATTGTGATATTGTTATTATACGATTTTGTTCGGTTTTGTTTTTTGCGTTTGTTGTCAATATGCATAAATTATTGTTGTTGTATTAATAACACACACATAATTTGTGTGAGAAAAGCACTACAAACAAATGAGTAAAACAAAAATTCTTACACTAAGAAAAATTTTAATTAAAAATTCTTACTAAATTGGCTAACAAAAAAACAAGAAAAGAATAAAAATATTAATAATCATTTTTTTACAAAAAATACTTAATTGAAATTCTATTTTATATAACAATAGGGGGGGTTTATTTCTCCACTTTATAACTTGACAAAATCATTGATTTAAATAATTCAAATCACACCTTTTCAAAACTAGCTAACAAAAAATATATATAAGTCTCTATAATACCTCTTGTAAAAAAAAACATGATTGGCTTAAAATATTTTGTACAAAACATTTATCAATTTCCCCCTCACTTAACATATTCTCACCCCCTCCATCAACTTACAAATTTTAATGCTATTGAAAATCAACTTGCAATAAAACATTTAAATTCTTTTGCTAAAAATTGTAAAAGAAGAAAAAGTGCCAAGTAATTGAACATTTAAGTAGCTCGATTTCCGTTTCCTTTCAAAACGCAAAAAAAATGCTCACACTCTTACTAAGTTTTCTCATAACAAAATGCCCTCAAACGAAAAAAGGTATACTCACACACTTCCTTTGCAAGGGGAAAAATGCTTAAGGTATGAAGCTAAATAAAAAGAAGCAGGAGGTGTAAGAGTATGAAAATAATACAAAATACATCCTTACCTGTTGGCAAATTTTGGAAAAAAAAATAAAATAAGAAATAGCTAAACATTTTGAAATTTCCTATAAAATTTCCTTTAAACAAAAAGAAAAAGAATATAAATTAAAATCAGCTTTTTAGAACTTAAAATACCCTATAAAACTTGAGTTTAAAAAAATAAAATTTTTTGAAAGAAACAAAACTTTTTCTGGTCTTAAAATAGAGAAACACTCAAAAATGTGTGAAGTATATATAAATTCTTTAACTAAAAATCCTTTTAATCTATTATTTTTTGCTAAGCTTTTAATTTCCCAGTTTAACTAAACTAGGTTTAATGAAGTTTAACTCTTAAAAATGCAATTAAAAGCTTTTAAATCGTTTAATAATTCATTTAAAGTAAAAGTTTTTATATTAAATTAATATTTAAATTTTTTTATAAAAATTTCTGCTGAAGCGATGGCAACACCGAAAAAATTTTAACAAAAAAATTTAACAAATTTTACCATCTTTTCCTTAGATAGGCAAAATTTTCTTAAACTTTCAATTTCCCAGTTTAACTAAACTAAGTTTAAGCAAGTTTAACACTTAAAAATGCAATTAAAAGCTTTTAAATCCTTTAAAAATTCATTTAAATAAAAATTTTCATATTAAATTAATATTTCAATTTTTTTATAAAAAATTCTGCTGAAACTATGGCAACACCGAAAAAATTTATTAAAAATATTTAACACATTGTTCATCTTTCTTATGCATAAGCTAAATTTTCTTAAACTTTCAATTTCCCAGTTTAACTAAACTTGGTTTAAGCGAGTTTAATACTTTTAAATGCAATTATAAGCTTTAAATCTTCCAAAAATTCATTGAGAAGACACATTTTTATTCTAAATTAATATTTAATTTTTTTTTAATCAAAATTTCTGCTAAATATATGGCAACACCGAAAAAAATTTGTTATGAATTTAATTAACTTTTTATGAGGCTTTATATAAACGAGTTTTATTTTACTAAACTTTAATTTTCCTAGTTTAACTAAACTTGGTTTAAACAAGTTTAAGGATTAAAATTTATGTTTTTGGCTTCAAAATCTTTTAAGAAAACATAATAAATAAAAATTTTTATTCTATTAGTAAATTTTCAAATTTTGTGAGGGATTTCTTCTAAAAATATGGCAACACTAAAAATATTTCGTTACAAAAATATTTTTATTTCAATGAAGATTCATATAAAGGTGTTTTATTTCATTAAACTTTGATTTTCCTGGTTTAACTAAACTTAGTTTAAGCAAGTTTAAGGATTAAAAATTATGTTTTTGGATTAAAAATCTTTTAAGAAAAAATACTAAATAATTTTTTTTATTTTATTAGTACATTTTACAATTTTGTGAGGTATTTGAGCTAAAAATATGGCAACACTAAAAAAAGTTTGTTGTAAAAATGACTTAATTTTAATGGAATTCCTATAAAAATAGATTTTATTTCACTAAAACTTTGATTTCCCCAGTTTTTAACTAAAACTTAAGTTTAAAACATGTTTAAAGGATAAAAATTATGTTTTTGCGTTAAAATCTTTTAAGAAAACAATAATAACTATAATTTTTTATTCTTGTTAAAACATTTTAAAATTTTGTGAGGCATTTTCCCTGCTTAAAATATGGAACACTAAAAAAATGTTGTTGCTAAAATAACTTTATTTTATGAAGATTATATAAAGGTGTTTTATTCAGTAAACATTTGATTTTCCTATGTTTAACTAAACTAGTTTAAGCAAGTTTAAGAATGGTAAAAATATGTTTTTGGGTTCAAAATCTTTANAAGAAAACATAATAAATAAAAATTTGTATTCTATTAAAACATTTTAAAATTTTGTGAGGTATTTGAGCTAAAAATATGGCAACACTAAAAAAATTTTGTTGTAAAAATTATTTTATTTTAATGAAGATTCATATTAAAGTGTTTTATTTCATTAAACTTTGATTTTGCTAGTTTAACTAAACTTATTTTAAGCAAGTTTAAGGATTAAAAATTATGTTTTTGGATTAAAAATCGTTTAAGAAAACATAATAAATAAAAATTTGTATTCTATTAAAACATTTTAAAATTTTGTGAGGGATTTCTTTTAAAAATATGGCAACACTAAAAAAAATTTTGTTGTAAAAATAACTTTATTTTAATGAAGATTTATAAAAATAGGTTTTATTTCACAAAACTTAGATTTTCCTAGTTTAACTAAACTTAGTTTAAACAAGTTTAAGGATTAAAAATTAAGTTTTTAGATTTTAAATACTTTAAGAATTTATAAAACATAATAATTTTTACTTTGAAAGTACATTGAAGAGAATTTTGTGACATTTATTTAAAAAATCTGGCAACTCTAAAATATTTTCTTAGAAAAAATAAAAGTATTTCATATTAGTTATTCATATTAATAAATTAGATTTAGTTAAACTTTGATTTTCCTGGTTTAACTAAACTTAGTTTAAACATTTTAAAGGCAAAAATTAATATTTAAGGGGTTTGAACAAATTCTTATTTAAAATTATTAAAGAAAAAGGTTTCTCTCTTTTTGCTGTTAACTATTTGTCATTATATTTGTGTATGTGTGGATTTGCATGCATGTGGGGGTGTATTTCTTTATATTAAAAGGAAACGGAAATTGTTAGATTTTATTTTCTTTTTTCAAATATATTTTAAAACAAATATGTCAATTAATATTTTTTTATTTTTGTTTGTTTTAATTTATATTTTACCTTTAGGTCTTCCTTTATACATTTTTTTTATTTAATTTAATTTTAAATTTCCTTATTAGTCTTAAGCAAAAACAAATTAAATTTCTTGTTGCTTAAAAAAAAATTACGATATTTTTCATTATGCCCTTAAGGATTTTTAAATAGTTTCTTTACTTATTTCCATTTACTATTAATTGGCTTTTTAAAGCTAATTTTAATTTAATTTCTTTAATTGTTGTTTATTACCTTTAGTACCCTTTCTATAATGGTTTTTACTTGGTAGTATTGCACACCACAAAAACAAAAACAATATTTTTTTAAGAAGAGAAAAAAACACTTGTATGTGTTCTTTTTAAAGTCTTCTCTTAATTTGGTTTATTAACTCTTGTTGTTGAATTTCTTTTGTTCTTTCTCCCCTTTACTTTGTGGTTTCTTAAGGTTTGTTAGGTGAGTTTTTTTTTTGTTTTATTTTGGTTGAGATGAGTGGTGAATGAGTTGGGGTATTATAGGGTGAGAGAATGTTTATTTTTTTTTATATATAAGTATAGGTGAGTGTAAGTGCATTTAACTGTTTTAATTGAAATTCTCTTAATACATATTTGTATATAAGTATTTGCACTCATTCATAAATTTTAATAGCAAAATGAACTTGACTTAAAAACAACAACAAAAAAACCGGTCTAATTACACTCAAAGAAATTTTAATTAAGAAAAATTAAAACAAATTTCTTTTAATAGATTACAAAAGCTTTAATATACTTTTTCCTTTAATAATTTTCTTAAAACTTACAATAATTTATTTATTTATATACATTTCTTAATTGTTTAACCATATTGTTAACAAAATATGTTGTTTATTTATTATTCCTTCTGTATTTCATTTTGCTAATTTCCCTTAAGAAACATACAAATATTTTATATAATTTCATAAATTTTATAATTTACTTTTTATAATAACGTAAAAGAAATAAAAAGTACACAAACACAGCTAAATGTTAACACATACATTTACATAAAGGAAAAACAGTTAAGTGTAAAAGACAATAAAATCCATTACCCGAAGGCTTTCTTATGTTTTTAATAATGTAAACATATTGAAAGGATATAAGAATATATGTTTTTTTTTTTTATTTTATTCTCTCTAACAAATCCCACACAAAGTCTTTGATACTAAAATAAAAATTGATGGAAAATTTCAAACAGCAAAAAGTACTTTTTTATAAAAAGTACCAAAAGCTTGTTAAAAATAATAGAATTAAGCTAGAAAAATGGAAGTTAAAGGTAATGTAAAACCTACCAATGATATATGGTGAAAAACTAAAGATTTAAAAAAAATAAAATCCAGTGTTGCCATATTTTTATTTATAAAAATCAAAAGGATTAGTTTGAAACCTTAAACTTGCCAAAACCAAGTTTAGTTAAACTAGGAAAATTAAAGATTAAAGAAAAATAAGTAATACATATGAAATCTAGTTTAAAAACATTTATTTCTGTGAAACAGTTATTTTCAGTGTTGCCATATTTCGAGCAGAAATCGTTAAAATTCTTATAAATATTTTATTAAAGTATAAATTTTTAATATACAACTGCATTTAAAACATTTTAGAACCTGTATATTTAAGTTTGAAACCTTAAACTTGCCTAAACCAAGTTTAGTTAAACTAGGAAAATTTAAGATTAGCAAAAAGTAATCAACACATATGAAATCTAGTTTAAAACCCTTTATTTCTGTGTTATTTGCAATGTTGTTATTTGCAATGTTGCCATATTTCCAGCAGAAATCGTTAAACCTCTTATAAACATTTTATTAAAATAAAAATTATTAAATTTTACATTTAAAAAATTTATTAAATTTACTATTCCGAACTTGAATAATAACTATTAAACTTGTTTAAGCTGAGCTTAGTTAAACTAGAAAAATTAAAGATTAGTGAAAAGTAAATTTGTTTTATGAAATATATTTAAAAGGTTTTTATTTTCGCAATCAAAATTTTTCAGTGTTGCCATATTTTCCGCAGAAATTGTTAAAAATTTTGTAAATATTTTTTAAAAAATAAAAATTAATAAATTGTAGCTGCTTTAAAAACATTTTAGAACCTGAATCCATAATTTACTACCATAAAACTTGTTTAAACCAAGTTTAGTTAAACTAGGAAAATTAAAGATTAGTAAAAAGTAAAATAAAATTATGAAATATGCTTAAAAAGACTTTATTTATGCAAACAAATTTTTTCAGTGTTGCCACATTTTCAGCAGAAATCTTTTAAAATATTTTTAATATTTCATTAAAATAAAAATTTATAAATTATAGCTGCTTTTCAAATTGTTACAAAAAAATTTTTTAAATGAATATTATACAAAATTTGCTGAATTTAATTAATTCTGAGATCAGTTTAAAGCTAAAAATATAATTTTTATTCCTTAAACTTGCTTAAACCAAGTTTAGTTAAACTAAGAAAATTAAAGTTTAGTAAAATTTAAACATTTTATATGAAAAATCGATATAGAATTATTATTATCATGTAAACATTTTTTTAGGGTTGCCATATTTTTAACAGAAATTTTAACTGAAACTTTTTAAATTAAAAATATATGAAAAATTATTACGTAAAATATTAAAAATATTAAAACATTTTACCATTAAAAGTACTTTTCTTTATAATTTTCCTCTTTTACCGCCATTTTCCTTAATCTTGTCTTTTTATACAATATGGATAGCTGAACCTCTTAAATCCTTATATTTATTAGAAGACTTATTTCTCTTGGTCTTTTATTTTTTCATACAAATACAATATTTATTAAGTTGCGTATTGTTGTGGGTCATATTATAAAGTTGTTGTAAATGTTTTTGGGGCATAAAATTCAATTGAATATGCCACCTAATATAATAAAATATAAGAATTAACTTAGAAAATATGTAAATTCTCAAAGCACAAAGAAATACGTAAACTTACACCTACACACTCATATACATACATATAAACCTATAACACTTTCTCATATAAACAGTTATATATATCTGCTCCTTTTGCAGTCCCTCCCTAAGAACTAAACTGAGCTAAAAATATAAACCAACACACAAACAAATTATAACGGCAACAAGAGAACAGTTAAATCTAATTTAATTTGTTTGTTATTTTTTGTTGTTGTTATTTTAGGGTAACAAACAACAGCAACAATACATACAAATTTCAAAAGAAAACATATTGTTTTTGTTTATTGCAAGAAAATTGCTAAAAAAGCACACACACATACATACATACAAATAAAGTTTGTATAATTTTAGGATTTTATTTTTGTACTTGGATTGTTTATTAGAGAAATACAAAAAATAAAAATAAAAATAAAATAAATATGGCAAAATTATAAAATAATTGGATTTAAATTGAAATGAATTGAAGAAAAAAGTTTTAAAAGATAAAATAAATTGTCTTTTTTAAAAAATAGCAGCAAACAAAAGTTAACAAAAGAAGTGTTAATTCTTAAGAAATGGGGGAAAATGTTTTTGTTGTTCTTAAAATAATAAAAGAAAAACAAAATGCTAATGATACTGCTATAGTATTTGAAAATAACCAAATGTTTTGTACAAATTTCATGCAATAATTTAATTAAATTTCATTAAATATTGATTTTTCGTTTGTCTAGATTTTTAATGCTTTAAAACAAAATTAAATGTAAAGACTTTTTAACTAATGTCGTATTTGAATAGCAATTTCTGGAAAAATATGGCAACACTGCAAAAAATTTTAACACAAAAATAAAGCTCGTTTGTCTGTATTACATATACCAGGGTTAAATTTTGCTAAACTTTAATTTTCCAAGTTTAACTAAACTTGGTTTATTCAAGTTTAAGTCTTGAAAATAACATTTTGAGATTAAAAATGTTTCTAAATAATACAAAATTCATGAATTTTTATTTTCTCTACACTTTGAACGTATTTTCTTTAAATGTTTCCTAAAAATATAGCAACATTGCAAAAAATTTTAACACAAAAATAAAGCTCCTCTGTCTGGATTACACATACCAGGGTTAAATTTTGCTAAACTTTCATTTTCCACGTTTAACTATACTTGGTTAATTCAAGTTTAAGTTTTGAAAATAATATTTTGAGATTAAAAATGTTTCTAAATAATATAAAATTCATGAATTTTTATTTTTTCTGCACTTTGAACGTAGTTTCTTTAAATATTTTCTAAAAATATGGCAACACTGCAAAAAATTTAACACAAAAATAAAGCTCGTTTGTCTGTATTACATATACCAGGGTTAAATTTAGCTAAACTTGAATTTTCCAAGTTTAACTAAACTTGGTTTATTCCAGATTAAGTCTTGAAAATAATAGTTGTGGGTTATATTTGTTGGTTAATAACATAGAATGTATTAATTCTTGTTTTTTTATAAATTTAAAATAATTTCTTTAAATATTTTGTAAAAATATGGCAACACTGAAAAAAATTTTAACATAAAATCATTTAACTTTTTGTTATATTTCAATACAAATGATTATTTTTCTTTAATCTTAAGTTTTCCAAGTTTAACTAATCTTGGTTAAACCAAGTTTAAGACTTGAAAATAAAGTTTAAGCATTTCAAATATGCGCAAATAACATATAATGCATTTATTTAAATTTTTTAATAATTTTAAAATAATGTTTCAAATTATTTCTTTCAATTTCTGCTAAAAATATGGCAACACCGCCAAAAATTTTAACATGAAATTAAACAATTTCCGTTTCTAATTAATAAAAGTATGATATTTTTTGCTAATCTTTAATTTTTCAAGTTTAACTAAACTCGATTAAACAAAGTTTAAGTTTTGAAAATTATATTTTTATGATTAAATCATTGCAGAAGCTCATACAATTTTCAAATTTTTGTTTTTAACTTATTTTTAAGGTTATTTCTTATAAGTTTTGCTGAAAATATGGCAACGCCGCCAAAAATTTTAACATGAAATTAAACAACTTTCGTTTCTAATTCATAAACTTAACATAATTTTTGCTAATCTTTAATTTTTCAAGTTTAACTAAACTCGATTAAACAAAGTTTAAGTGTTGAAAATTATATTTTTAAGTTTAAATTATTCTATAGCTCAAAAATTGCTTAAATTTTTTTATATTAAACTAATTTTAAATTTCTAAACATTATTTCCAAATTTTAACTGCTGATCTAATCAATTATCTTTTTATTTATATACTTTTAACTGCTGATCTAATCAATTATCTTTTTATTTATATACTTTTAGATATTGCGTGGAATTTGAAGTTTTAAGAACCTCCAAAACTTGTCACAAATTGCCTCCCTACAATTTATTAATAGAAGGTGAGTAATAATTTTCAACGATTGAAAATCTATTCCTAATAATATTTTCCCTTCTCTCAGGCGATCGTATTGTAGTACGCTGTGATGTCGAAGCTTTTATTCAAGATTTTGATGGCTCTTCGGACAACAATACTCTCACCTCTTCCACACTTAAATCAAAACATCATAACGACACCAGCTACTACAATAAACTAGATTTAAACGATAGTTCAGCAGAGGAAGATTTAAATGACAGCGATGAAAATATGATTGACAATAGTAGCAGCAGCAGCAGCAGTAGTAGTAGTGATGAACATGATGACTATGATACAGCCTCGTTAACGGTAAAAACAACTACAAGCACTACGACAACAACAACGACTACAACCACAACACCATATCCACCGCCTCAACCTATACAATATCATTGTCGTGGCGAGGGTTTACCAGGACGTACCACAAGATGGAGTGCATTGGCAGCGCCTTCGTGTCGTGGCAAATGGTTAAGATTGACCCTGGATACACCGAAAAAATGTTCGCATGCACAATTTATATTCGTTTAAGAAGCAGCTTTTTTGATTTTTTGTAGAATTATTTTAGAATTTAAATCGTAAAAAAAAATTGGTGATTAAGTTCTAATTACTTTTATTATTTTATTAAATTTTCTTTTTATTTTTGAAATATTTAATTTTTTTATTAAAAGTTTTACTTAAACTTTTTTGTTTTGCTCCTAAACATTTAAATAAAATTTAAAATAACGTTCAACTGAGAAGTAAAAAAATAAAATTTTACTGGAAATATGGCAACACTGCAAAAATTGTGTTATGAAAATATTCCTAAATTCGTTAAGTATCCTAATAAGCGATTCAAATTTTCTAATCTTTCATTTTACAAGTTTAACTAAACTCGGTTAAGACAAGTTTAACTCCCGAAAATATATTTTTCGGCTTTTAAATGTTTAACTAAACCATAAAATAAGACAAATTTTAAAAAATGCCTATATTTAAAATAATTCTTAAAAAATTTCTGCTAAAAATATGGCAACACTACAAAAAAATTGTTACGAAAATTCATCCAATTTGCTGAACTATCAGAATAAGTGTTTCAATTTCACTAATCTTTAATTTTCTTAGTTTAACTAAACTTAGTTAAAACAAGTTTAAGTTCTTAAAATTGACTAGTCGGTTTTTAAACATTTAACTTAAGCTTAAAATATAAAAATTTTTAAAAATCAGCTTAATTTTAAAATTTTTTTAAGGATTTTTGCAGAAAATATGGCAACAGTGCAAACAAGTTTTTAAAAAAATTATGCTAATTTCATAAAGTATCATTATATATAAATAAATTACACTAATCTTTAATATTCCTAGTTTAACTAAACTCAGTTTAAGTCTTTAAAATATGTTTTTGGCAATTTAAAAATTTAACTAAAATCTAAAATAAAACTATTTTTAAAAAGTGGCCACATTTTTATTAAAAAATTTCTGCTGAAAATATGGCAACACTGCAAAACAATTTATAAAAATTATGCAAATTTCATAAGGTATCGTAATAAGTAATTAAATTTCTGCATTCTTCAACTAAACTCTCGCATTTTACTAAAAATTTCTGCCAAAAATATGGCAACACTGAAATTTTTTTCTTATGAAAATAACGCCTTATCTATCTACTTTCATATTACAGGTTTACTATTCGCTAAACTTTAATTTTCCAAGTTTAATTAAACTTGGTTAAACAAAGTTTAAGGTTAGAAAATAATATTTTTGATAACTAATGTTTAAATGAATATATTACATAAAATATTTTAAATATATTGTTCATATTTTATTAAAAAAAATTCAATTTTCTGCCAAAAATATGGCAACACTGCAAAAATTTTATTATGAAAATAACCGTTTATCCATATACCTTCATATTACACATTTACTTTTCACTAAACTTCAGTTTTCCAAGTTTAACTAATCTCAGTTAAACAAAGTTTATAATTTGAAAATGATATTTTTGAAATTCTAATGTTCAAAGGGATGATTAAATAAAATAGTATTGATATTTTACTTATATTTTACTGAATTTGTTTTTATTTTTCTGACAAAAATATGGCAACACTGAAAAAAATTAATATGAAAATAAAGCTTTGTCAACCAATTTTCATATTATAGAGTCACTTTTCACTGAACTTTAATTTTGTCAGTTTAACTAAACTTGGTTAATGAAAGTTTAAGGAACAAAAAATATGTTTCGGAAATTTAAACGTTAAATCAGATTTACATATAAAATAATTTTTTTTTTTTTAATCATTTTTTACCAAAAATTGGATCATTTTCTAATAAAAATATGGTAACACTAAAAAAATTTTGTTATGAAAATAAAGTTTATTCAACAAACTTTCATAATTAAGGGTTACTTTTCACTAACCTTCAATTTTCTAAGTTTAACTAATCTCGGTTTAACAAAGTTTAAGATTTGAAAATGATATTTTTGTAATTCTAATCATCAAAGGGATCATTAAATAATATAATGATGACATTTTATTTATATTTACGGACTTTTTTTCTTTATTTTTCTGCCAAAAGTATGGTAACACTAAAAAATTTTTGTTATTAAAATAAAGTTTATTCAACTAAGTTTAATTTTTACTAACCTGCAATTTTTCAAGTTTAACTAATCCTGGTTTTATTTTCTTAAATTTGTTAACTTCTTCTTTTTCTTTTATATAATTTTTTTTAGAGTGAAAAATTATTTAATTTTAAAAACCACTTTTATTAAAATTTATAAATCATTTTTCATTTCTACAACATAAACACATAATCATTTAACTGCAACCTTAATTATTTCAATATAAAATTCTAACCTCACATTTCTTTAGTTTTAATTTTTCAACTTTTATTATTAGCTTTAAGTAAAAAAACTCATACTAATATAAACAAAACAAAAATTATATAAAATTATAAGAATAAAATATTGTTCATAATTGTAAGTTTCATCCTTCATACATACATACAAACATACATACATTTCAAACATACATATACAACACAGGAAAATTAATATAACACTCGAAAACATCACTTGATTATACTAAACAAGGCAAATAAGGATTAAATAAAAATTAAAAATAAATTTCCATAAATTTAAGCAAAAACAAATAATAATGTTTAGTTTAAAAAACTTTCTTTAAGAAAATAACGCATACAATTAAAACAAATTTAAAAAGAAAGAAGTATGTAATAATATAAAAGGAATAAAAATAATAAGTATGAATAAAAAATATATATAATTTTAAATATAAAATAAATAAAATGGATTTTTCTTTTTAATAATTGAAGAAAAATGCAAAGTAAGTATTTAAACTTATCAAATTTTATTAAGAAACAAGTGCAAAAGTTCATTAATTTAGTAAAAAAATTCTAAACATTTGATTAGTTTTTAAAAGTAGGGGATTAACCGTTTCAACTTAATATTAAACATATATTCAATAATTAAAAACATCCAACTCTGCTTTATTTATTGATTGTAAGCAAGAGAGTTTTGAGTCTTAATTTATTATTGTTTACATTTTGGTAATTACCGTTATATGTATTTTGAATCAATATAATAACAATTATAACTACCATATTGTTTACATTTTTTGCTATTGTTTACATTTTGTGTTAAAACCGTTATAATCAATAATAACCAAAATTCAAGATAGCGAGAGAGATATAAATAACACTCTCATTTAAGCTTTGTTTACATTTGTAACATCCAGTTTATTTTTGTTTACATTTTTAATAAGACCGTTATTCAAAATAGAAACAACAATAACAGAACATTATTTTTATTTATATGTGCATTAAAATCAAAATAAAATCAAGAGTAAGAGAGAGGGAGTTACAATAGTCCATATTTTAAATCAAAATCGTTATATTCAAACAAAATAATACTTAAAAACAGGACGAAATTTAAAAGAGTAGAGAGAGAGAGAGCGATAAAGAGAGTTACCATTTTTCTGTTTTGCAATATTTAAATGTAAATAAAAATTAGAAACCAAAAACAAAAAAATAAATTTAATGATATTCTCTTACTATTAACAAATTTTGCGTGTTTTTTATTAATAATTTTCATCAATGATGACTACATACAGTCTAAAATAAAAAAAATAATTAAAATTTATATTAAAAAAACACCCCGTTATCAATTTTCGTGTAGAAAAAAAAGACTTTGAAATAAAAAAAAAGTAAACAAAAAAATTTAAAAAATCAATACCAAGAATAAAATGTTTTTAAAAGATAAGAAATATTTTGCAAAAACAAACAAATTAAGCATTTTACTCATTTTATAATCTCAGTTTTAAAATCGCCTGAATTATTAACTTAAACACCTAAGAAAAGTTTTCAATCAATTTAGTTGAACTTGAGATAAAGACTTAAAAAGAACAAAAAAAAATCGAACGAAAATTAAATTAAAAAATAAAAAATATATTGAAGAAAATTTCCTCCCAGTGTTTAAAATAAAATGTTGAAAATTATTATATTTTTAATTTCTTTGCTAAATGTTATTATGACATTTGGTCATCCTACAGCTACTTATTCACGTGGTAAGTGAAAAGTAATGATTTCCTGACAATAGATTTTTTCTAGGTCAAGTTTTAAGGTTGGAAAATATTAGCAAATAAAAAAAAAACATAAAAAATACAAAAATTTTAAAATTAAGTGTAAAAAAATCATTTAAACAAAATATGTTTAACGAGAAATTATTTGTGCTCAAATTAAAGAAAATTTTTAAAAATGTGTCTTTAAATTTTCAAATTTTAGTTAAATGGTTACTGAGTAATCGCTTTATTTTCTACAAATTTTTATAGAAAACAAGGAAATTTATTGTTTAACAAATTAATTATAGCAAATTAAACTAATTTTTCACTAAAAAAATTAATATATGTCAAGTAATCGGTATTTATTTGTTAACTAACCTATAAAATTGTTCTTAAATTCTAATTTAAAATGTTTGTGAACTCTTTAATAAATTGTTTGTGCTAAAATTAAATTAAATTTTTAGAATTTTTCTTTTCATTTTAAAATTTTAATTAAATGGTTACTCAGTAATCGCTTTATTTTAAGCAAATTTTTACATAAAACAAAAAAAATTTGTCGTTTTCTTTGATTTACCATTAATTATGGAAATTTTCTATAAGAAAAGAAATAAAAAATAAGTAACCACTTTACAATTTTTTAAGTAACCACTAGAAATTTCTTAAATATTTTAGTTTTTTATAGATTTGAAGTGTGAATATTAGAAATAAAATTAGAATAAAATAAAATTTCTAGTTTAAAGTTTTTTTCTAAACGAGTACTCGCTTCTAAGACAAGTAACCATAGAAAAATATTTAAGTAAATAGTAGGAAATAATAGCTAATTTAGTAATAAGGTATTTTTTTCCAAGAACAATTATTTTATTATAGTTTAGGTAAATGATTACCGAGTAATCGCTTTGCAAAGTGAAACAAATTAGCTCTAAATTTTGTAAAGTTATTATAAATATATTAATTTTTATTTATTAATGAATAATTTAAATAAAAATGTTCACTTTTCAGCTGTTTTTTTAATGGGTAACCGCTTTTAAAATAAGTAATTATAACAAAAATTTCCAAAAATTCAGAGAAATTTAATTTTAATAAACTAAAAACTAATTTTTATAGTTTAATTATCCTTTAACTTTTAATTTAGGTAAATGATTACCAAGTAACCACTTTTTTAAATGCTGCTAAATTTATTTATTTTAAAGCTTATTCATTTAATCAGGAAGGAAAGCTCAAATTTTTTAGTTTTTTAAATTTTTATTATAATTTTTTGTTAGTTTGCAAACGATTACCGAGTAATCATTTTTAATTTTTTGTTGAAATGTTGATAAACTCCAAGAAATTAAGCTAAATAAGTTTTAAATGAAGAAATCATTTTGAATTATTGATATTTTAAGGTAATCCTTGTTTGGTAACCGGTTACTTAGAATAAAAATTATTGCAAATGCATTGTGTATAACTAAGGAATTATTAGTAGAAATATTTAGTGGAGAAAATTTTCAAAAATGTTTATTAAAAATCGACATTAAGCTTATTTCGTAAATGGGTACCCGTCTATAAAATACGTTTCCAAAGTCCTGGATTTCAGTGAATTATTTTATTTCGCTTGATTCTCGCTTTAGATCGCTATAATGCCAAATGTACGGATCCTGAAACAAATCGTGAACTATATATAGGAGAATTTTTTACCCGACCTGGTCAATGTATACGTGTCCAGTGTCTAGGAACTCTACAATTATGGGAAGATAGGTAATAAAACAAAATTTTGAATACTCTTTTTTAAATATTTAATAAATTTTTATGAATTTCAGATGTCAAGTTCCCCAATTAGAGGGTAATTGTTATCGCCTACCTGCCGCCAATGAATTTCTTGATTATCCCCGTTGTTGTTCCAATTATGAATGTAAATCTTCCAAATCAGATGAAAAAAGCACAACCGATGAGATACGTCTGTATGATCATTATGGACGTTTACTACGCGAACATATAACGCAAAGAGTTAAGGTTATGATCAAAGCACCCGGCACAGTAACCACATTTAATTATACGGAGGGTGGCAGAACAGTGTTGTCAACGCGACATGAAAGTGATAATTTGGAATATAAAATAAATAATTATAGTTAAAACGTTTGTTTTATGTAATTTTATTAGGGAAGAAATATAAAATAATATTTTGAAATAAGTTATTTAAATAAAAATTTATTAATATCTTTAAATTAGAGAAAATGTAGTAATAAAAGTTTTTTTATATAAATCAATCTATTTCTATGGTATTACAACTGCCAACTCTGTTTTCGCCTATTGCCATCTGTGTGTCAGTTTTATAATATTACACACTGTATTATCATATAAATTACCATTAACTGTTTTACCATATATTGTGGATAAAGACAGTTTTACAAAATAAACAGTGTTACCTTAAAAAACTGTGCTGCCATATATTTTATTCTATATTAAGTTTATATTTTTTTTAATATAAAACAATTAAATTTGTTCACTCTATATAAAATATATAAATAAAAAATAATTAAATAACATCTTTATCACACACGCAATAGTTTCCAAACGATTTTTATAAATAAGTCTGTAACTTACAAATCGTTATAGGGCATACAGACCGACGAGAAATTACGTACTTTCGTTATTTCGGCCGAAATCGAGATGAAATTTTCATAATTACGTATCATAAATTTTTATAGTTGCGAATTTACATTATTTTGTTTAATTTCGATGAAATTACATTGAAATTACTGCGCCCATCTCCGTACTACTCTGTAAATGGTTATAAAAGTACTTTTTTAGAAAATATTCCAAGATGGAGATGTAAACAAAAACCTCAGATAATTTTTTAAACGGTGTACTTCAAAAATTAATTACAAATTCATAAAATCATATTTTTTTAGTTTTTGAGCTCATGGCTTTTAAAAAATTTAAAAACTCAAACACTCAAAACAATTGTACATACCTGTTCCAATGTTTATATAAAAAATGCAGTAGTACTGCCGACGTTTTGTTACTTGCTATGATAGAAAAATTCCTAGTGTAGAGCCTACATAACAAAATAACCCAATGACTGGGTTAATATAATTTTTGCGTTGCGTATCTAGCAGTCGCAATTGAAGCGAAAGTATTCTATTTAGTTACACCTTAACACATATTTGTTTATTTCGCGAAATGCTTTTTATTTCTATTTCACATTATAGTGGAAGTACAGTGTACGCGTCAAGCGTCAACGGACGGCAGAGTTATTAGCAGCAATTCTTTACAAATAAATTACCAAAGAAAACTTTAAAAACACTGTTATAAATTAAATCTGGCAATGCTGTTAAATGTGTCCGCGCATCAAAGTTGAATTTATTTCAACTTTTTTTATATGGAACGAGCGAGCGCGTAAGAAAATATAATTAGGTTATTGACGCATGCGACTCACGACGGGTACATTGGCGTTCCATTATTAACTTTTTAATAATCTAAATCTGGCAATATCCTAAAACCTCTTCTCATGTGCATAAATACAAACCTGTATATAAATACAACTCTGTCATTGAAAAATACCACATTGTTTCACGAACTTGAAAAAAAACGGAAAATTGCCGAACAATATCTGCAATCAGAAAGAGAAAAAAGAAAAAAAGCGACATTTCAACACACACACTATTTGTTAAGCGGCGTTATTTTTTTTGCAGTTCCCGGAAAGAAAGCAAAATTATTCAATATCCAATAAGGATTTTTGCTAAATAAATTCAAATAAAGCAATTCTCCAAGGAGTGAAAAGATAAAAGTAGGTGTTTTTACAATAAAATATAAAAACGTATTTATAAAATTTAGTGAAATAAAAAAAAAGAAAAAAATGTGCTTGTGTGATTAGAGGTGTGTGCAAAAAAAAAAAATCTCAAAAAGGTTGCCAAATTCCAAATAGAATATTCTACAACAATAAAAAAAGAACAGTGACGCATAAGAAAATTTAATGAAGAGCAAAGAATATAATTAAAAATGTGATAATGTTTGCAAGATATGAATATGGTTATTAAAATTATTTAAACTTTCTAAGGTCAAGAAAAAACCTCAAGCTAAAGTTGGCGCGGACGCTAAACTTGTCTACAATGTCTTTTGTCTGTTAAAAATTGCCCTTGGCAGCGCTGCTCTGCCCAACTTTTTTCTTGCTGATTAACACTAAAAACATGTGTTTTCATCATAATATGAAATAGATATAAAAGGTTTTATAAGAAATTCAAATAATTAGGATTAATATAAAGAAAAATTATATTTTTCTTAAAATGATTAGAGTACTTTTTTATATTTTATAATTTGCAAGGAAAAAAATGTGCAAAAAATTTAAATTGAGGTTATGTGTTTAACACTTTTTTTGATTCTCCTTTTCTTTTGTACTCTCATAATTGTCAAATTTTATTGATGGCGTATTTCTTTTGCTTTTCTTGAGTTTCTTTGTTTGCTGTTAACCTAACAGGGATAAGAAATGTTAATTAACATGGCTTGCTTGTTGAAATGTTCATTGAATTTTTATTTGTTTATTTAAAATAAATATTAGCTATTTTTTAAATGAATTGTTAATGGGTTTTTAATAAAATATTTGTTAGAAGATATTTTAGTTAATAACTAGTTTAATATTAGTTTATTTAATAAATAAAATTTTGTTTGGAATTTGGCGCTTTTTTAATTTTGGTCTTTATCTTGTATCGCCGGGCACATTTTGTAAGGTCAGTTATAACGTGCTTTTTTTTAAATGGATGATTCATCATTTAAATATGATGTTAAAAAGGAATAATTAATTAGTAATATAAGCTGTAAATAGTTTATTTAAGAAAAAATGTATAATTTCATGTTTTTTGTATAATTATAATATATTTTTGTTGGGCCATGTGGATCAACAATTTTTTGATTTTGGCTAGCGGAAGGTCAACTATGTCATAAAAAAAAGCCCTTCGGACTATAGAAAACTTTTTGACCTTCCGGCCAACCAAAATTTCCTAAAGAATGTTTTTTCTTGACTATACAGCCAACAAAATATTTATTGGCCAATAGGGATTTTTTTAAGACAATTTTTAGTTCTAAATAACGTTGACAGTTTGGTCAACTAAAAATTGTCTAAAGAACTTTGTAAAGCAAAATTCTCTAAAAAACATTGTTTTCTTTAAGCGAAAATAAGATTTCTTTTAAAAATTGTAATATACATTTTTTTTATATAAATGATGAAATAAAATTAAGTATTTTAAAATAATCGATGTAAAAGTCATGAACCTTATTCCTTTGTCACTCTAGTTTAATTTTCTTGTTCCTTTTGCTGTTGTAATTTTTGGATTTCTTCAAAAAAAAAATTAGCATCTGCTGAATTAAAATTCCTCTTATTCGTCTTTACCTAAGTCTGGTAAAAGTAATTCTTTAACAACTGTTGTTGTTTTAAAGACCTTAAAACACATCTGTTTTCCTCCCCTAAACTCTTAACAATCAAGCAGTTAGGCTGCCTGTAGTTTATTTGTGCTAATAAAAGGTTTGATCTTTAATATTTATTGTTAGCAAATTTTACGCTTTAAATTCTTCAAGTCTCTTTTATTTTTCTTTCTTACTTTATTTCCTTTTTATTCTTATAATTCATAGGCTTCTTGTAAGGGGTTCTTAAAGTATTTCTTTTACCCACTAAAACCAGTCATCACTAGTCCTTGTTAAAGAAAGGATCTTCACTGGAAAAAAAAAATAAATAAATCATATTTAAAAAAGAAAATTGTTAAAGTTTTAGTTTGGTTTTAATTGCTTACAAAAAAAGAATAAATAAATTTTTTTCTTGTTGAAATCCTGTTTAAGAAAAGAAAATAGTGTGGAACTCTTTTCATTTGTTAAAATTACAACGAAAAAAATAGCAACAAACGCCTTTTAGGTTCGGGTTTTAAAATTTAGGGGGAGTAGTCAGTCAGAAAAGTAAGTTAAAAGTGTGAAGAAAAAGAATTGAAAATTAAAACAAAACTCTATAAAAAAATTAAAGTGAATTTGAAATAAAAAAAAGCTAAAGTTCTGTTAAGTGAAAATTTTAAATTCTGCTTTAATTAAAATATTGTTTTCTAAAGAAAAATGTTGAAATTTGATGGGATTTTCCTATAGAAAAGTTTTATTAATAAGATTTCTTTAAACAAGTGTCTGTAGTTATTTAGAATTAGATTTGAAAAGTTTCTTTAGGCAAAAGCATTTTGCTCTAATTCTTAGCATATTTTTACAAATATAGGCTTCAGCTCTAGGCAATTTTCCTAGGGAAAGGAAGAGCAATGTTCTTTAGTTCTGAGCAATGTCGCTAATTAAAAGATGCTTTAATTTAAAACAATAATTCATTACACAGCTAATTATTTTTAGAAAAGATACTCTAATATTGCTATTTTATAGAGGCCTCGATTGTAGGTAACTTTAAGTCAAAGCTTAGAAAAGTGTTTCTAATTTTAAACAAATTTTTATGAGAAGTGTTGTTGTTGTTCTCAGTAATTTTGATTTAAAAAAGTTACCTTAATTCCAGGCAATTTTTGTAAAATAAGACACCAATATTTCTTGCCACAATTCTGAGTTTATAGGAGAGAAAGAGGAGAAGAGAATACAAAATTTTACATTCTCTTTAACTCTCTCGTCTACAAAGAGTCAGAATTGTGACAAGAAAAATAGCTGTGTGTGAACCCCGACTAAGAAATTTTTCTAAGAAATAGGTCCTTTAATTATTTTATTTCAAAAATAAAAAAATAACTTCAATTCTCCTTAAACATTCATTAGAAAAAAAATTATAATATTTCCCCTTTTTCTCTCTCTCCCTTTCTAGAATCTTTTAATTTTTTTTACAGAAAATATTCATTTCCATTTGTGTTTATAAAAAAACAAACTTTTACAAATCGCAGCAATAATGGCCCAACCAGAACAAGATATTCCAACCTTCAAATGCGTTTTAGTTGGTGATGGTGGTACCGGTAAGACAACATTCGTTAAACGTCACATGACCGGTGAATTTGAAAAGAAATACGTTGCAACATTGGGTGTCGAAGTGCATCCCTTAATTTTCCACACTAATCGTGGTGCCATCCGTTTTAATGTTTGGGATACAGCTGGTCAAGAGAAATTTGGCGGTTTGCGTGATGGTTACTACATTCAGGGACAGTGTGCTGTTATTATGTTCGATGTAACATCACGTGTTACATATAAGAATGTACCAAATTGGCACAGAGATTTGGTACGTGTATGCGAGAACATACCCATAGTATTGTGTGGCAACAAGGTTGATATTAAAGATCGTAAAGTTAAGGCCAAGAGTATTGTATTCCACAGAAAGAAGAATTTACAGGTAACATTTTTTATTGTTATTAACAAAAAGTCATACTTTATACATTTCGTTATGTTTTATTTTGTAGTACTATGATATCTCTGCCAAATCAAATTACAACTTTGAAAAGCCTTTCCTTTGGTTGGCCCGTAAATTGGTGGGTGATCCCAATTTGGAATTTGTGGCTATGCCTGCTTTACTGCCACCAGAAGTCAAAATGGACAAGGATTGGCAATTACAAATCGAAAGAGATTTACAAGAAGCCCAAGAAACCGCCTTACCCGACGAGGATGAAGATTTGTAAATCTCCTGCTTTCAACACCAGCCTCCTTTATATTAATAAATTATATTTGTTAAACAAGAAATGTAAAAATTCCCCTTTTTCTAAACGCAAATCTATAAAAAGGGTATTTTTTCTTTTATTTTGTCTGTTCCATTAAGCCACTTAAGATTTTCTGTAACAAAAGATTATCCTCAGAAAAAAAAGAAAACAACAACAACAACAGAAGTTTATAAATTTATATAGAATTTTGAAAAAGTAATGAAAAACCAGAAAACACAAAAAACTTATTTTAAAAAATTCAATAAAAAACCAACAAAATCTAAAAAACCATCTTCACTTTTTGGTGTATTTGTTAATTTAGTATCAAATTATCTTTAAATTAGCGTTTTCTCTTTTTTTACTCTATTGTGGTTTTATTAATTCACTTTAAAATTACATTCTTAAGCAATTCTTATGCTCTATTTTTTTTTGCTTACTCTTTAGTTTGTACATTTTTTTATATATAAATATTTACTATTTTTTTGTAATTTATTTTGTATTCCTAACGTTAAAACAACAAAAACTAAAATAATAATTGAATTTTTTTTGGATTTAATGAAAAAATTAAAAGTAAATTTTTTATTATTTTCTTATTTATTTTTGTTTGAAAATAAATTAAAATGAATTAAATTTGCTAATAAAAGTAAATTTTTAATTTGTAGTTTTTTACTTTCTTTTCTGCCTTTAAGGTTTCTAAAGTATTTCTATTTTTCTATTGGCTTTTCTCTTTAAATACTGTATTTAGTTTTAAAATATTGTTGGGGTCAAATTAGAACTTTCCTTTCTAGCTTAACTTTTCTACAAATAAATATTTAATTTTGATTATTTTTAAAATAGTAAAAATATAAAAGTTTGGCAATTTTAAATAACTTTTTTAAATTAATTATCAAAAAAAAAAGGTACCTTATTTCAATAAAACTAATAAAAGTACCAATTTAAAAAAAAAATATTTTAAGTAAAATTTTAAAAAATACCCAGCAAAAATTTTAGAACATGTTCTAAAATTATTAGTTCTAGAACTAGTGTAACTAGAACCACTTCAGATTC